>WNWK01038234.1:0-18053 GCA_009830355.1 Cherax destructor | reverse complement strand
ATATTACGATGGAATGAGTGTTCCTGCCTTCACAGCTAAACTCTCCCTAATTACTTTTCGAACCGTTGAGGTGGAGTAAGGGGGTTAAGACCCG
Organism: Cherax destructor; assembly: GCA_009830355.1. NCBI lineage: Eukaryota > Metazoa > Arthropoda > Malacostraca > Decapoda > Parastacidae > Cherax > Cherax destructor. The sequence goes on along the minus strand of WNWK01038234.1, from coordinate 17,959 downwards.
AGGCTAGCTCATTCTACATCCAACACCTAGCAACGCATCCACCCACCGCTGCCCGCCCCCGAGTGCCACACACTGACAACCCCCCTCCTGCCCTTTCCTCAGCAAATCAATTGCAGTGTTCTGCTTTCTCTCACCGCCTCCCTGCTACAATTTAATACATCTATAAATTGTGTGTAAAGCCAGTTGATGCCTCCTGGGGAGCTACAGAACTGAAGACAAGCTTAACACCCCTCGTCGGTGTTTCACAGATATAGAAGAGACCTAAGGATGCTATCGTGTGGTACCAGTTCATCTAAGTACAATTGAACAAACACCCACACTTACATACATGTATGCATACATAGTAACGTGTGAGTTACCTAGGATGGCCCTAAAAAGTAGGACAGTGATTTATCTCATTGTCATTGCAACATAGTTTAGTTTTGTGTGTATGTATATGTGTATATATGTGTGTGTATGTGTATATATATGTATGTATGTATATGTCTGTGTATGTGTATATGTATATATGTAATTTGTGGTTGGGTGTGGGAGGTTGTCTTCACCATCATTGTGCAATGTTATCATTTCAAGATTAAGTTATCATTGATTTACATTTTGTGATCAATATTACCTATCGTTCTACCTCCCTGTATTCTCATCTTTGTAATTTGTGATTAGGTGTACTCACCTAATTGTGGTTGCAGGGGTCGAGACTCAGCTCCTGGCTTGTCTGTGCAATCCATTATTTTACCATATTATTAACACCGATACAAGAAGTCTGAATGCTTATGTTAGACTTCTAACTATATTAAATATGAGTAGTAACCTGAGTTAAATAAGTGCATGCACATAAATGGAAGTGTTCATTGAACTGGAACCCTGTCTTACACGAGATACCTGTAAGTGAACCCTGGTCTTACACGAGATACATGTGAGTGATCTGTGTTCAACAGCCAGTAATTGTTCACTTCTTTGTATGCATTGTACCTTTTTTTTTTTTTCCCCCATTTGCTCAAAAGTCAAGTATATCACTAGTTACTTAATTTACAATTAAAAAATTAATTAAAGTGTTCAGTCTACATATTCCCAGTGCACAATTAACTTTTATTGCCGCATTAGTCACTTCTGCAACGTACTTTATTGTTCACCAATGACTGATTTCTGCAATTATTCTACATAGTATTTTTGTGATCAGTATTACCTATCGTTCTACGTACCTTTATTCTCATCTTTGTAATTTGTGATTAGGTGTAAGACCTTGTCTGTGCAATCCATTATTTTACCATATTATTAACACCCACACAAGAAGTCTGAATGCTTGTGATAGACCTTATGTTAGACTTCTAACTATATTAAATATGAGTAGTAACCTGAGTTAAATAAGTACATGTACATAACCGGAAGTGTTCACTAAACTGGAACCCTGTCTTACACCAGATACCTGTAAGTGAACCCTGGTCTTACACAAGATACCTGTAAGTGATCCCTTTATTTCTGTGTTCAACAGCCAGTAAGTGTTCACTTCTTCGTTGTATACATTGTACTTTTTTTTTTGTTTTTTTCATCTGCTCAAAAGTTAAGTATATCACTATTTACTTAATTTACAATAAAAAAATAATTAAAGTGTTCAGTCTACATATTCCCAGTGCACAATTAACTTTTATTGCCGTATTAGTCACTTCTGCAACTTACTTTATTGTTCTCCAGTGACTGATTTCTGCAATTATTCTACATAGTATTTTGTGCTCTATTTTAATTTACTTATTGTCTATTTCTGACAGGTGCTAAAATTAAAAACTGAGTGCAATTTTTTCAGTAATACACTTCCTTTAATTGTGTCAGTATTGCATATTAATTCTTAGTGTCATTTCTTTTAGGAAATTTGTTTTCCAGTATATTTTCAAATTGCATAAAATTACTGTTTGTATTTCTACTTTGCATTGTTTTATATTTTTACTAGTATATTTCTTGATTGAATTAAGAGTGAAGATAGCTTACTTTTACAATTAATTCACATTGCAGTAATACTTCCCATGTCATTGCATTTTAAATGTATCTTATAGAAACTTGTCTGGGTCTGGCCCTTTGTAAGTTGCACTCTGGGCAAGCACTGTTGACACCGACACTCTGAGACACTTCTCTCAGACTTACAAGTGGCTAAGGAACAAATTTCTATCTAATTGCAGTAAGGGAAATCCCACACTGCCTACACAATACTGGAAGGGGGTTTACTTACTTGAAAAAAAGGTTGCTATGGGTGTCCTGATCTTCCTTATCTATGACCCCCTCCTAACACCATGTGCAGTGGGGAAACTTTGTCTGCAAAAGATGGGGTAATTAGTGTCCTGCCTGCACCTCAGAGTTCCCTGGTTCCTAGGAGATCCCTTGAGCAATATATACAGTAAGTAACACTAGCTTCCAGACTTGAACTTAAGAGACGACGATGGTACATACCAACACAAAGTCGTCCGTCTGCTTAAGACCCACAGATAACTCACTAACGTTTCCCCCAGAAAACTGGCCAGATACTGAGAGAAAGAAAGTCTAGTCTTACTGTAACAGGTCTGGATGGAGGGAGATGTCCACGTACTTCGGGATCTCCTCCGTGGCCCCAGGACAGATGTTGGGTCACTTGTGGGGTGCTGCGTGATCACAGCACGTCTGCCTCGGTCGAAGTCTGGTCTGGTAAGAAGGAACTGGTGCTCTTACCCGCCTAGATTCAAGTGTAGAGCTGCCAGTTCTCGTTAGCTAACATAATCTAATGCTTGCCTATTCAGGCCTATAACTACCTATATTAGGGTGCTAGAGCTACATTATTAATATCTAATGTTGCCTTAATAATCCTACTATTAGTTTCGAACTGTACAAACTTGCCTAGGTGTGCCTAGGTGGATAAATCTATCAACTAAAATGTACATAATAGTTACCTTCATTGGCTCAAATGTGTGTAAGTTTTGGTTGGGAGTGTGGGTTCCACATATCTCCTTATTTTATACAGTGTAATTCAGTGAGTTGTCAATTCTCATGCAGTGTACCTTAAACATTTTTAATTACTTGTAATGTCTGCAATATTTTTTAATTTAACGAGGTATCATATTAGGGGGCAGTAGCCTGTATTGTGTAATGTTTTTGTAATCAATATTATCCACTGTACTACCCTCTTTATTCTCATCTTGTGATTTGTGATTAGGTGTAAGACCTTGTCTGTAAAATCCATTATTGTACCATATTATTAATACTGTGAATCTTACATGAGATATCATCACCGGCAAACATGGCAACTGTCACAGACGAATATATTTCTGCAGGTGATGACAATGATGATAGATTCCAGATCTTTATAAGTAAACAAAGAAGGAAAAGTGAGAAAGGGCTAGAGCGCCGACGTAGTCAGGCTCACTTGACTCGTAGGCAATGTGAAACTAGACGTCCATGGTGCACACAGGGTGCAAAAAGCCTTTCTTCTAAGGAAGACTGTGTTAAGCTGAACTTCCCTGACAACACCCTGCTGCAGGGTAGGTGTGTATGGCTAATGGCAGCAGTAAATGCACATCCGAATGCGAGAATCCACTTTGGAAAAAACACACACAACTTTGTGCTTGTGGAACAGAACAAAGAACTGATCAGTGATCTACTTAACACAACCTATGGGGATATTAAGCTGCGTCGCCCTCCATCAGACACGTATCACTTTAAAAAAGGGGTCAGTATCATAATATTTGGATACCCTCTCGACATGGACCCATCCCATTTGACTCTAAGCGAGCATATCGTCAAGCCCAAGAGACTTAAAGGAAAATCCCAAATTATTGCCAGTTGGGTTGGCCCTGTGCCCCTCCCCCGAAATATCTGGGTGCCTGGCCTACGTTTCCTACCCATCGACGTGTACCTACCCCCTCAACGTAGGTGTTACAAATGCCAACACTATGGTCATGTGGCAGTAGCCTGTGGAATACTACATTCTTGGTGTGGTAAGTGTGCTGGGAAACATTCCACTAGAGAATGCAGAGTAGGCTTTGACCGCCAAAAGTATAAGTGCATTAACTGTAAAGAAGAAGGGGTTACAGTCTCCCATAAGGACTGCAGTCGGAACCCAAACAACCTTCGACGTAAAAATGACAACAGTCCTTTAATGCCATTTGAGGACGAGGCCATCCAGTCTACCATAACCAGATCTGAGACTGAACCTCTGCAAAGTGTGGACGAGTCCAACCTCCCCGCAAATGATTCTGGTGATACCAGAGTGCCATCACACACACCAATTGTGGAGGAGCTAGCCAACCCTGCTAGCACATGTGGAACTACTGATAGTTTACCACCCATACCTATGCATCCACTTGAATTTTGGGATAAGTATGTCACTCCTCCCAATACACACATCTCCAACAGTCAGACGGACGCTACACATGTAACCCCCCTGGAAGCTGGAGATGAGTCAGATGCACAGGACCCACCCGCAATGAATGATGAGGTAGTCATGTCACAGGCACCAACAAAGAGCACGGATTTAACCAAAGTACCTGTTAAAGTTATAGGTGTTACAGAAAGAACTAAGTCAGAAGAGCCTTCCTCTGGAGAGGCATTTGATTCGCCTGACCTTCCTCAAATTATAACAAACTTGCAGAAAAAAATCGAGCATCTTGAACAGATACTGACAAGTTTAATAAATATATGTAGTCAAGATGATGCTCCTGAGTGTGTTGATGATGTCAAAAGTGCATCAACAATCTCGGTTCAATTTCAAGCCATATATGAGAAAGAAGCCAATGACTCTTGGCTTCAAAAGTTGCCTAGGAACTTGCTGCCAATTTGCCGGAAAATGCTTAGAAATAAAGGTTCTGAAGATAAGCATGTACAAACTATGCTATTTGCTCTTAAGTGTCTGCACACTGTAGGCAAAGCATAATACATGTAGTCTTACCATCTTATGAACAAGAGATTGTAATAACTAACTACAATGGATAGATTACAAATTTTCTCATGGAACATTGCTTCTATTAGGAAGCGGTTGCCTGACTTACATCACATTAGTGCAACCAAGAATATTGATGTCATCTGTTTGCAGGAATGTAGACTGAAAGGAGTACCTCCACCAAAGTTGTCTGGATATGCAGCTTATAACTTAAGGTCAACCAACTGTTGTGTAATGTATGTCAGAAAGAACTTGCCACATTCACGCCTTACCCTGCAGAGTCGAGTAAACATGCAGTATCATGGTGTCAGAGTATACGCAGTCGACTTTTCCATAAACATCTTTAACCTTTATGCCCCGGCAAACCAGCTTCGACCCGATGCTTTACCAGATCGCATCAATAGTGAACCTACCCTCATACTTGGAGATTTTAATGCCAGACATAAGAATATTGGTGGGTCTATAACAAACACCAATGGAACTAAACTAGTCAAATTTCTAAATGAGCATGATAATGTTCGTATTGTAGGCACTATTGAGCCCACTCACATATATGGAGGCATACTAGATCTGTGCCTTGGATTTAATACATCATATACGATGCATGACTCTGTTATAGTTGATGATCTTCTATCTGATCACTTCCCAAGACTCACAACTGTCAATCTTGATCATATCTCAAGCAACCAAGGAGCTAAATACAGAAGGAGGAAACTTATTCTCAACCCAGAACACAGAGAAAACTTTATTAACCACTTGGATCAATTGTATAAAGATTATGAGCCCACTGGCACACAAAAATTCAATGATGATCTAGTTACTGCTATTGTGACTGTACTCACAGAACAAGTGGGCAGGAAAAGACAACATAAACCTTCCACTAGAAATGACAATAAAAACCAATGTAAATATTATAATGACCCACAGCTACGCAATCTAACACATGCAGCTAGGAGGATTGGTAAAGCATACCGTGAGTGTAGAACCCCAGACCTTCTCAGAACATTCCAAGCTGCACTAACAAATGCAAGAAATAGAAAGCAAGAACTTAGGCAACAGGAATGGGAACAATTCGTTAATGGATTACATAGGTCTACCCCTTTAAGTCTGGCATGGAAAGGTATAAATAAAATAACCAGGAAAAAGACTGGCAATGTTGCTCATCCCTTTCCACTTGAAAAAGCAAATGACCTCATAAATGACTGGTCCAAAATCTCCAGGCATGAAAACCTGCCATCTCATATTAGAGAAAACTTAGAGAGTCCTTCTGAAGAAATGTTTGAACTGATTAATTTTATGAGCCATAATATTGATGAGAGTGATTGCCTCTTCACAGAGTATGAATTAGATAACGCATTAACTAAAGGTCGATCAACTGCTCCTAGAGAGGATGGTATAACCTATGATATTCTCAGAACTTTAAGGCACGTGCCTAATAATCCTTTGTTGCCACTGTATAATACCAGTTACATTGAGGGAGTTCTTCCTACTTCCTGGACCAATAGTCTCATTGTGCCTATCCCTAAGCCCCAACAGCCTGATACATTTAGACCGATCTCCTTAACTAGCTGTCTTTGTAAAATTTTTGAAAGAATGATACTTAACAGACTGTACTATAGAATCAGACACCAACTCTCCCTCCCTCTATGGGTTCATGAAAGGTAAGAGTGTGCAGAATTGTATCTCCACCTTTCTCACCTCACACACCTCTACTAGTTTTACCACATTTCTTGATCTAAAATCTGCATTTGATATCGCGAACAGAACTGTTATACTACATGAACTAGCCAAAATGAATATTGGTGGTAGCCTACTCTGCTGGATAATAGGATACCTGTCAAACAGAGTATCCTCTGTCCTCTACCAAGGCTTTAGAAGCGAGTCTAAAGAAATGTCCCTAGGTACACCGCAGGGAGGAGTTCTCAGTCCCATGCTATTTAATATTCTGATTAATGCCCTCCTAAATGCTCTACCTGCCTCACCTAAACATATAGCTATAAGCTATGCTGATGACATCATGATCCATACAAGAGGGCATAAAAAGATGAGTTCCGTTCTTAATGAAGTTCAAGCAATTTGTAATCGACTAGGCCTCATAATATCTTCCTCTAAAACAAAGATATTAACAAGCAAACGACACCCCCCACCCATCTATTTGCAGGGTGAAAACATTAGCTACGTTAAAACTTACAGATATCTTGGTGTAGATGTACCCTTTAACAAATCTACTATACCACAACTAAATAAAAAATGCAAAGATAGACTAAATGCTCTTAAAGCTGTTGCTGGTTACAACCCCAACTATGGTGCTAATGTGAGAATCGCGAGAATGATGTACATAGCCTATATTAGGTCCTTAATTGATTATGCTGCTCTTATGTTGATATTAGCTCGAGAAAGTTCTCTCCAACCCTTGGAGTTAATGCAAAATGAAGCTCTCAGAATTATTCTTGGCTGTCCCAAATCTACAAAGGTTCTTAATATGAGGAAGGAGCTTGGTATTACTAGAATCAGTGATACGATTGTTGAGATTAACACTGTACTTGGTATTAGAATGTTAAGAAATGAACCAGACACTGTCACAATGAATCTTACTAAATGACTAGAAGAAAATACTCACAGATCTAAATGGATTGTGAAAACATGCAATTACATTAAGTTTTACAACCTGCATGAATTGTATCACTGTAGGCAACAAGAGCATTTCACCCCTCCATGGAAGATGTGTTCATTTAATATCACATACCTGCAAGTCCCTCCCAAGAAGCTCATTGCTAGTAATCCCTTCCTTAAATCACTTGTTAAAGCAACTGCTCAAGAAGAAATTTATCGCCTAGCTGGTAGTAATAAGTTATCTCAACTTATATACACTGATGGATCTAAACAGGAGTCTTCTGGCAGGGCTGCATCTGCTCTGGTTGCCACCTCCCTAGTTAAGAACAATAATAATTTTTTTGAACTAGGCATAAGAATTAACAACTGGGCGTCTACACTGCAAACTGAATTGTTTGCAATCCTTATGACACTAAAGCTAACTTATGACACTGAGCTTGACTATCATCATTACTGATTCTATGTCATCATTGAAGGCTCTTGACTCATATAATGACTCTAACAGTATGCTCATTGGAGAAGCCAGGTATAGATACTCAAAAATCCGGGACAAAGGAATTAAAGTACATTTGCTATGGATTCCGTCACACATTGGATTACTCCTTCATGATAAAGTTGATATGTTAGCCAAGAAGAGCACCCATAAGGAGAATGTAGAATATAACTTTGGTATATCTGTGTCTAGCATTAGGAATAATATTAGGAGAGAAATAAATAATGAAAATGATAGCTATAGGAATGCAGTTAGAAGCCTGAGTAGATCTATAACCCACTATGATAACATGAATGTAGATAAGTATGTTTATGGAACAACTTGCAATGTGAACAGACTGACTGATGTTGTAGTGGCCAGGCTTCGGCTTGGCTACAAGTACTTCTGGCAGTTTGGGAGATACACAGATGATGATCAAACTAAATGCAAATTATGTGATCAGGCATATGGTCACTGTCTTGAACACTATGTGCTGAATTGTCCACTTATTGAGGAATATAGAGATAGACAGTATAATAACCTATGTGACATGTCAAGATATCTTATTAGTGAAGGTAGGATACCACTTATTCTAAGCAAATTTCCTAAATTTGCTTGTAACAAATAAGTGAACTGTAGATATAAATCCAAATTAATTTCCATGAACGTGCCTATCTGTGCTCATGATAATGCGAGCACAGATGGGCATGTTTGTGGAGCAACTTGCAAAGTGAACAGACTGACTGATGTTGTAGTGGCCAGGCTTAGGCTTGGCTACAGGTACTTCTGACAGTTTGGGAGACACATGATGATCAAACTAAATGCAAATTATGTGATCAGGCATATGGTCACTGTCTTGAACACTATGTGCTTAATTGTGCACTTATTGAGGAATATAGTGATAGACAATATAAAAACCTATGTAACATGTCAAGATATCTTATTCATGAAATAAGATACCATTTGTACTAAGCAAATTTCCTAAATTTGCTTGTAACAGATAATTGAAATGTAGATATAAACCCAAATGTACAATTGTTAACCCCTTTGGGGCCTAGTGCCTAGGCCTTTTGTGAATCCATATGCTCTTGCGCTACCGTCCACAGGATGGATATGGGGTGCACAATAAACTAGCCACTTCGGTGGCAAAATCTAAATCTCCTCTCTTCTTGAACTGGTTCATGCTGTGACTGGCTTTGACATGTGCAGGCAGTCTGTTCCATTCCTTTACTGCTGTACAAAAAAAGGTGCTTGAAGTCTGGCCAGTGACTATGGGTACTACAAAGTTGTGCTCTCTTCCCCTAGTACTATGACTGCGTAACTGCTGACTGGGTTAACTGCAGTAAAATATATTATAGGCGGTCACCTCCCACTGAGATTATTTGTATTTAAGTGGTGGTGAAGCCCATACAAGTAGTCTCATAATTCCCCACAAAGTTACAAAGGTAATGAACTAGATCTGGTCACAATCATGAGAAGTTACAAAGGTAATGAATCACAAACATGTCCATACATAGTTACAATCATGAACAAATTAATGAGCAATTAACAAACATTCTAGGCACTGGAGATACCATACACAGCCCTTTTAGGGCAGGGTAGGTGCCAATGCTGGAGCTTGCTACCATCTGCAGCCCACAAGACTGCCATTCCCATTAGCTTCCCTGGGGCTGGGAAGATGGCAGACCAGAGAGAGACCTAGTTTCTCCCTACGAGCCCCATGAGGGTGGGGAATGTGGCTATGCCTGGGAAAAGTTGGTCCCGACGATGAGGAGGTACTTGTACCTCCTTCCATGGCAGACATAAGTCTGAGATACTCCTGAGAAAGGGAGCCAAGGTCGGGCCACTACTTGGAAAAGGCCAAGGCTGGGAGAGTACTGGCGAACCAAGAAGAAGAAGAAGAAGAAGAACATTCTAGGGAATTCATCATTGCCCCAACAACAGATGTTGCTAGGTGCCTGTCCCTCTTCGGCAGGACACCCAGACAGTTATTGCAAACAGCAGCAGGTTGTCTAGCGGCGAATAAAGATATTATTATTAGTCGGAGGTGTTGATTCACCGGGAATTCTCCCGGTCCGGGTCTTTACGAGATGGCGACCGGGCTCCGGCTCCCTGGCGTGGGAGGGGGTTCCCCTCAGCGGTGGGACCAACTGGCCCCAGGCCTAGCCACATTCCCCACCAGCACGAGGCATGGAAGTAGATAGATGCTAGGCCTCTCTGGTCTGCCACCTTTCCCACCCCAAGGAGGCTGATGGGAAGGGCAGGCTTGAGAGCTGCAGATGGTAGCAAGCTCCAGCCTTGGCACCTACCCTGCCCTAGAAGGGCTAGGCATGGTGATCGACCTATTATTATTATGTAGGTATGTACAGTATATATTATTTTTTACTATTATTATTAATATGGGGCTCTGGTGGCTAAAGCTCTCGCTTCGCACGGCGAGGGCCTGGGTTCGATTCCCAGCCAGGGCAGAAACATTGTGCGTGTTTCTTTACACCTGTTGTCTATGTTCTCCATCAGTAATATGGGTACCTGGGTGTTAGTCGACTAGTGTGAATCGCATCCTAGGACACTGTCCTAATCTGCCCGAAATGCTCAGCATAACAAGGGACTTTCTATGTAGTAGTATGTCACTGATGTTAGCTAGGCCTGTATACCATGTACATGTACTTGTAGTAAATAAAGAAAGATAATATTATTATTGAAGTTTATGCTTAATAAAATAGAAAATGTAAAATTTTGGGTTAACTTAAAGTTTTTTTAAACAGTAAAATTTATATATTCCTAAAAAGTATTAAAAGTACTCAGCATATATTTTTATTTTGTTAAGTATAAAAGTAAACTTATTTCTTTTATGCAGCTTTTTAAGATTTAATATTTGGTTAATAAATTTATTAAAGTTTTGCATAAATATTTCAAGTTTATTAATAAGAATATTAATAATATAAATATATTTTATTTTGACAAAACAAATTTTACAAATGGTACAATGATATGATACATAGTTATTAAATGAATTTTTTGTAATCCCTATTAATTAAATTAATAGGGAAATATTAGGGTTTATGAAGGTTAAATGTTTTAGTCATGTCCATGACCAGACCTCGCTGTAGATCATAAAGTAATTAACCAGACATTTACTACTCCTCACACTCTAGCAGACGTATCAATGGATTGGCTTCACCGAACATATTAACCACAAAGAAGAAATTTCTCTCAGTAACACCAAGTCAAAGGCTTGGGATATTAAGTTCTTTAAGCATATTTAAAATTTTGTCAGTACGAGAGCATCCTAGGATGATTCTTATTGCTTCATTCTATAGTTTTTCCAGACCTCAAAGCTTCCAGTCAGACACAACAGAAAGTAGTGGCACAGCATAATCAGTGATCTAATATAAGCAAAATGCTTCTTCATTTTCACAATTTTAATATTTTTTTTATATTTAAAACTTTATGTACAAGTAATCATAGGAAGGTGCATATATTAATATGTAACAATAATACTGATAATGAACAAGAAATCAACATTGTCACTACATGAGGCCTGGTCACAGACCGGGTCACAGGGGCGTTGACACCTGGAACTCTCCAGGTATACATCATACATTATGATTATTATTATAATATATAAAAAAGCACTAAATACATCATACATATTTGCACTAAAACATTCCGAAGGAGAACACCAAGCTCAGCCCTTCTAGGGCAGGGTAGGTGCCAAAGCTGGAGCTTGCTACCATCTGCGGCTCGCAAGCCTGCCCTTCCCGTCAGCCTCCCTGGGACGGGGAAGATGGCAGATCAGAGAGGCCTAGCTTCTCCCTACGAGCTCCGTGTGGGTGGGGTGTGTGGCTAGACCTGGGATCAGTTGGTCCCAACGATGAGGGGGCACTTGTACCTCCTCCCATGTAGATAAATAATTCAGAGAACCGAGAAGTTGATAAATTAGACACATATGCAATACAGGGAATTCTTCACTTGCCCAACCCTTGGGCACGACCTATTTCCACATTGGACAAATGTGACATCAACTACAACTTCTGCACCTCTCCTGCCTACGGTATATAAGCTACCTCCTTGCACATATGCTGTATTCTTATCAAGATTGATGGACTGACAACATCGACTCAAGGCTGAGGGACTGATTACCTCAAACGCCTCCTGTTCTTCACCTTTGTATGGACTGATGAAGCCACTGTGTGGCGAAACGTTTCCTCAATAAACATACCCAAGTGTTGCATATGTGTCTAATTTATCAACCTCCTCCCATGGGAGACATAGGTCTCCGATACTCCCATGACAGGGAACCGGAGCAGGGTCGCCATCTGGAATAGACCCGGGCCAGAGAATTTCCTGCTAATCAACACCTTCTCCTTCATTAGGTACCTTTTGGCTCTCTTCTTGAGAGAGGACATCTCCATGCCCACCCCTTTTAGGGCAAGGTAGTTGCCAAAGCTGGAGCTTGCTACCATGTGCAGCTCACAAGACTGCCCTTCCCGTCAGCCTCCCTGGGGCGGGGAAAATGGCAGACCAGAGAAAGGCCTAGCTTCTCTCTACGAGCCACGTGAGGACTTGAGGCCTGGGGACAGTTGGTCCCAGACGATGAGAGGGTACCTGCTCCAAAGGGAGACATAGGTCTCAGACACACTCACGACAGGGAGCCAAGGCTGGGTCACCATCTGGAAAGACCTGGGCCGGGTAAGTACCAGCAAATCAACAACAACAAAACAACAATATAACATTCCCACTGGAAATGGAAGAAGACTATGCCAAGCCCTTCTGTCAGTAGTGTTACCGAAGTCCTATGAATTATACTTGTGTATTATATCATAGTACCAGTTATATTATAGTTAGGCTCCCTAGCTAGCTGTGAAGTCACGAGCCCAACACGTGAGTCACCAGCCAGAGGCATCCTCCTCACACCGCCTTGTGTGTTTCACTATAACTATCCATATCTCCAGAATATCCACAAAGCAAATGGTGACAGCGGTGAGCCCGTAATTCTAACTATTACGGTGATAAACGGAGATAATCTTCTTTGAGCCAGCGGACATTTTGTATGACCTCGTGTTGAGAGGCCTAGAGAGGGACGCCAGCTACCAACCCGCATACTACAGCCAAGCCAGTCTACACAATTTCCTGGTCAGTTTTGTGTCTTATCTCTTATTTGCTAACCTTCGAGGAGTAGATCCGGGTTTTGCAAATTAAGCCAAGCCAAATAAACCAGTCTGTGGGGGGAGGGAGTTCCAAGCCCTAAGCTATCCAGCCTGCCTAAGTCCTGAACCAGCCTAGCCTGACAAGCCAGCTTCCCACCCTGCTGTTTACCTGGAGAGAGTTCCGGGGTCAACGCCTCAGCGGCCCTGTCTGTGACCAGGCCTGTGCTCATAGTTACAAGACTTCAAGCAATGCAAGCCTGTGTGAAAGGCCTGTGTGAAAGGCAGCAAGACAAACCCAGTTAAGTGTGAGAAGTAAGTCAAGCAAGCCACGTTGAGTTCCTGCCTTCTCCATTCCTATGTGCTTCCAGTTATAATAATAATAATAATAGTTTATTTAGACATGGTACAATGATACATAGTTAGGTAGACATGATACAATGATACATAGGTATAAATGAGGTGTACATGCCAAAAGCCCCTAATATGCTGTGTATGCGGGCATACTTAAGATTTAGTAATAGTAGACTACATGGTAAAAAATTATGGTTGATAATTTATAAAATAAGTATAATTGTGTTTCTAAGTTGTATAATTTGAATATATGTTGAACATAATAATCTATTAATAGTAACAATGCAATTAATTGAGTGAGATAACAATTTAAAAATTAGTTGCATTGCAATTACAGTTTACGTGGTCATTATAATGTAAATGTTATAGAAACAGTTAGCTTAGTATGTATTATTCATAACAGGTTTTTATATATAAGTGATTAATCAGGTTTTTACATTTAAGTGATTATTTTACTTTGTTGGGAATGTTTGATATTGTGCATTTAGATTTGGGTGAGAAGGTGGTTTTTTAGCATCGTTTTGAATTGGGGTACAGGTAGGGTTTCTTTATCAATGACAGGTAATGAATTCCATATTTTCGTGCCTTTTATATGCATTGAGTTTTTACATAGTGTTAGATGGACACGGGGAACATCGAGGAGTGATCTGTGTCTTGTGTTATGGTCATGTGTCCTGTTAAAATTGGTAAGGAGAAGTTTGAGTGGTGGGTTAATATTTGCATAGAATGTAATAGGCACAGTAGAAAGCATGGATGTCTTGTAAGTGTGATGAGGGCAGTGGTTTCCATAATGTTAGTAATAGTGATGAGGGTCATATAAGTTTTTTTTTTTATATTTTATTTAAAAACACATATATACATAACAATCCAATAAATGCCCAAAAATAAATCAGGCTCATATAAACAAAAACAAGCAAACAGAACTGGAATAAACACATCTGTCAATATATCCTATAATAAGAACCCGTGCCAAAAGCACAAACAAAAAATGTCCTTCCTACTACCCATCCTAGCTAATTTTTTCCATACAATAACATAACACACTGTCAATGAAACTGTACATACATTGTCTCAAAAACACCGCAAAATTAAACCTTTGGTTACATATCTTACTTCTTCCCTACCACAAAACGCAGTACATAGGCATGAAATAACATAAACCTTAAACTTTCTGCCTATAAAACAGGTGTTACACAATAACACATAAAAACAACTGACCCCCGAAACAAGGGTCACACCACAACATCATCTTAAATAAGAAATACATTAACATCAAGCCATCACTACCGTAGACAGCACTGTCTACAACACAACGTCACACTCCCACACCGGAGAATAAGACCACACAAAACACATTTGTGTTGCATACATATACAAACACTCTAGAAAAAACACAAAAATATGCAGAAGCTGCACATAATGTATAATTCAAACAAAAGATAGGGAACGCATACAGAATACAGTACTAAAAACGTTAAACCTAAAAAAAACATAGCAAAACATCAACTTAATCCTACATGAATTGCCACAGATACCTGGGCCAACTGCACCCAAGCACACCTGCACACTGTCGGTTGTCTAACACCTAATACCTCCTAACCTCAAACCTGCCACATAAATGCAAACTGCCAGCACATCACCACCGACAAACCCTACTACTTTAACTTTAGATTACACTACTACATCCTAGAGGAAAACCCCATGCGTCCATGACCCCTATGATCCCCCCCCCAACCAACATCACTCCAAGTCTGAGTCAACACACACCTGAAAAATTACCTATAACCCCATAAAACCCCTGAAACGTCCAAAAATCAGACACCCACGATACCACCCCGACCCAACCCATCCTAGCTTCAACCCTGTATACCCACGCCTAACCAACCACACATCAATCAACATACTATACCCTAGTCAACCCCTTCCCGATATGCCCAACCTCCCCCCTCCCCCCACTCGACCAGTCCCCCTCGATTGGCTCCTACTTCATCCCAAAAACCTTAAAAGGGACACCACCGTCATCGTTCTATAACCCTCAGAGAAAGCCTCAACCCAAGTTCTCCCATACAAACCCTGATTCCTACATTTCGTCCTGTAAAAATGTGCCGCCAAGGCACGAACCCGCCTCCCACCCACTACCTCGCGCATACCCCACGACACACATATGAAATCAACCACCAGGTACATTAAACCTCTACGTACATTTTCCTCAAACCCACTAATATCCAGGCTTAAAGCCCCTAACATCGAAAGCCCACACCCACCTACACTCCTCAGGCCCCGTCCAAACCATTCCCGTACCCCGCCTAAATCTTCACAAAAATACACGGCATGGTACGACGTATCCAAAAGCCCACATCTCAAACAAGTACCCTCACTCGCTAAACCCATTAAAAACAATTGCGCTTTAGAAGCCAAGATTCCATGTAGGAATCGAAAACCGTCTCCCTAACCCTCGCCCTCAGCCTCAACTTCCGGAAACCTACCCAAGTCGCCCGCCAATTATACTTTGGGTACTCTGCTACCCTTGCACTATACCCCGCCTCCCCAAGCTTGTCCAAAAACCCCACCCGAAAACCCCTTGGCTCTCTGACAACTAGTAAAACCCTCAACATTGCCTCACATAAACTCAGGTCACGTCCACTCCACCACCTCCGTACCTCACATGACCACTCCCACCCGCTACCCCCACCCCTCCATCCTCCACATATCTCTGCTTTACATATATCCCTATAAGCCTCCTATGTAAGGGTATCAACCCCAAACCTCCCTTACTAACCGGCGTCATGACAACCTCCTTATTGAGCCAATGTCTACCAAAACCCCATATATACCGCAACGCTCTCCGCTGTAATAATTCAACATCTCTCCCCACGAGTGGGTATACCCTTGCCACATGCCACAATTTACTATACAGTAAAACATTCACTACCATAACCCTCTGCATTAGCGTCACATCTCCCGGTCTCCATCCACTCATTCGCGCTATTGTCGCTGTTACCACCTTAGAAGAATTTTCATCCCTCGCCCTACTCACATCATTACAATAAATTATCCCACAAATTTTCAAGCACTCAACAACATGCCAACCATACCTCTTCCCCAAGTCCCCGCCCACCCACGTCCCCACCTCTAACAATTTAGATTTTACCCTGTTAATCCGCATCCCCGTAGCTGCCCCCAAAGCACTTATAATCCTCCCTATAGCATCTAACCCCTCCCACCCACCTACGAGAATTGTTGTGTCATCAACATAACCCACTATTCCAGATGCACAACCAGGTACCTGACCCTCCTCCCCTACCCCCTTCGATACTAACCTATAAAAAGGATCCTGTAAGCATGCAAACAGAATTTGCGACAAAGGGCACCCCTGTCGTAAACCCCGCTTCATGTCCACCACGTGTCCCACCCTTCCATTCAATTTAACCTGCTCAAAAGCCCCCTCATACAACGTTTGAACCCAACCCACTACTTCATTCCCAAAACCCTGCTTACGAAGAATGTCAAATAACATATTTCTATCCACACTGTCATAAGCCCTTTCCCAATCAAGCCTAAACCCCACCCCCTCTCGACCTCGATGAATGACCTAATCCTACCATGCCCATTCCCCATACACCTCCCGGTATCCCATACTGACCACGTTCTATGATAGAATCCAAAACCTTTTTAACCCTATTACCCAAAATCCTTGCAAAGATTTTGTAATCTGCACATAAAAGTGAAATAGCTCTGTAATCCCTAATCGTTTCCACCAATTTCCCCTTAGGCACTAAAACCACAACTCCAGTGCGCTGATCCTCACCCATATACCTTACTTCCTTCAAACGATTGAAAACTTTTGTCAAACATTCCTTCAACACTCCCCAATGTTGAACATAAAAATCACTAGGTAAGCCATCGACTCCTGGCGCTTTACCCATCTGCATCCCCTTCACTGCGAACCACACTTCCTCCTCAGTTATACTACCCTCCATACCTTTCCTCTCCTCCTCACTAATCCCTACCTGTATACCCTCCAAAACTTCCTCTTTCGCCTCCACCTCCTCCAACCTAAGGTCTAGATACCGCCGAAACCAAACATCCACAAACCCGCTCATACCCTCTGTCGACCGCAGTACCTGTCCCTCCATATACCCACCCAACTCCTCGTGTACCTTCAATGACGTCATCGTCATACCCTGCCTCCTCTTTCGAAAACCACGCAAGACAGTCAAAGACGGTTTGTCCCCCCACAGCACATCCTCAATTCCTGCCCTCACTCTGATAGCCTGGAATCTCTCATTCTGTATATCCTTCAACTAGCCCCTCAAAACCTCTATGTCCTCCAGCGAGTAACCCGCCCCCCCCACATAACAATCCAGCAACTGCCCCTCCAAATACCTTTGCAGGCCATAACACAATCACGCCTGCTCTCTACCTTCACGTTTATAAAAATCCTGAATACCCACTTTCGCCACTCCATTCCACCAACCC
>WNWK01038233.1:0-18053 GCA_009830355.1 Cherax destructor | reverse complement strand
GGCTGGTGTCTACATGATGGGGAGGGGTAGATGGCTGTTAGGGTGTGTGGGCTGTGAAAACATTGGGTAAGGTGGGGGGTTGTGGAGGGGGCTGTGAGCACTAGAAATTATGGGGGAAAGGGGTGAGAGAAAGCACGGTAAGGGGGGGGGCTGTGGGGGCTTGAAGTTGGGGGAGGGTGAAAAGAATAAGGGCCCACATGGCCCCAAACCACCACTGCCACCCATCACCACCACCCACCACCGCACTGCCACCACCTGCTACTGCCACCACCACCACCTCCCACTGCCACCCCCTTAAAGGTTGCGGGTGGGTGAGTGAAAGCATGAGAAAGGGGGCCCACATGACCCCACCCACCACGCCACCCATCACCACCTTTCCACCATCAGCCCCTCCACCACACTGCTGTTGCTGCTGAGAAGAAAAAGAAGATTTTTTGGCAGGCCAATTCCCAAGTTTTCTGCCAAATCTTAATAAAATTATATGCCCAAATGTTTAATGACTCTTATTCAAAGAGAAAAAAAAATGAATAAAATTTGGGATGATATAAAAAAAAATGAAAGCTGTTGCAACCTCCTTAATTTTTTTTCAGGCTGGAGGAACCAGATAACTGAAACCGTGGAAAAAACCCCGTAGATATAATCCTACTGTAGTAATGCACACTATACATTTTTATCAGTTACTTTATTACTGTTATTATTATTTTCACAATTTAAACTTGCATTGAATGAATTTTCTTTGGCTAAAATTGTAACCATATTCGTTAAATACTACTTAGAAAATTTTAAATCTTACCACAGAATTAAATTTACAATGGTTATATATACATGTAATATAACAGTAATTTGTACCTTAGATAAATATATTTTATGAGCTGTTACAAATTTTTATTTTTATCGTTTGTTTCTGAAGTTTTTGATAAATTTTATTTTAGTTTACTAAATTTTATGTAGGATTAGGCAGTGCCTAATTTGGGTAATACTGCCATGGTTTGAACACTATTTTTGTCTATCACAATCTTGTTTGAACAGTTGTACAATTTCAATAATTGCCTGTGCTTGGAATGATAGCATGTGGAGCCCACAGCTAAGTAGTTATTATTTTATAATCATGAAGTACAAAACTTATAGGGTCAGGCATCACCTGGGGAATAGTATGTAATCAGGCTTGATCCAAGGAAAGGGCATCTCTAATTTTTAGATCAAGAGCCTTTCACCAGCATCAAAGCACCCCTCTCTAACTTCTTATGGAATTGAGCTCAGTTTATTGACTGACCATCTAAAAAGAATTAGTGACTACGTATAGCACTGTGCATTTTCCAAAATTTAAATTTTTTAGGATTGTAGGATAATATGCATAAATAATATGAGGACAAACAACACTTTGCTAAAAATCTAATTGAACATTTTTCTTTCAGCAATACATAAGGAGGAATAATAAAATAGATGCTGCTGTATAAATCTACACTGTACAGAGAGAATCTTGCATAACAATAAGTTTGTAGAAACATTTAATGTAACATGAACTTCTTTCAAGAACACCTTAACATAATAGTTATTTAGCAAGTTATTAAAGTACTTGAACATACAAGACAGTGAACCTTTACTGATATTCTAGACGATATATGCTTTCTCCCAGTAACTGTGACACTTTGTGTTTTATAGTTCCTAAATGTTTGCAAGTTTCACAAAACAACTGACTGTTTCATCTTGTCATTACCAAAGACTAATAATATGTTTTACTGTAAAATATATTTTCACAGTTTTCTAATTAAAAGCTTTTAAATCAAAATATCTAAAGTACAGTATTTTCAATACTGTAATGGTAGTTTTCTCTAAACCTTGTATGGTTTAGCACTTCTATTTGATTATAATAATAATAATCTAAACCTTGTAGCAATGGAAATATTAAAATAAAACTTTATGTATAATGCATTTTTTTACTTTCCTCATACCCTTCACAGGAGGTTCCTTAATATTAAGCTGGTGAAAATCTCTAGTTCAAAGAATTGGATTTTTTTTTCTTCCTCAGATTGAACCCAATTGCCCCTTATTTCCTAGGCACTATATGACCCCTGTGGGTTTAGTGCTTTTTCCTTAGATTCAGTATGGCCCAGTGACTTTTAAAGATCATAAAGAGCCATCACTAATAAACTAATCTACACTTTCGTTGGATGGCAAATAGTGTAGTCCATATTATTAGACAAGTCTTGTTATACAAGTTCCAACATGTTTTTACATGTATCTCTACACTACTACATAAACCGATGCCTAGTTTCTTATCACACTTAAAATTTTGAAACAATTCTCTTATCTTTTCAACCACAAATTTATTTTTTAAATATTTGCCTACACTTTACTATTCACATTTTTCTTAATTAAACTATTCATTATTATTATTATTATAATCAAATAGAAGCGCTAAACCACAGGGGTTATACAGCGCTGCAGGTTATTGTAGGATGCAGGGAGAGTGGGTTGTAAGAGGGAGATGGACGATTAGTAGGGTATGGAGTGCAAGATGACGGTGGATAGTGCAGGGGAGGAGGGTAGCAAGAGATCGAGGTAGAAGGGACTGAGGGAGGTGCTAGAGGTATAATCTTCAGAGTTTGTGTAGTAAGTCAGTTTCTGTCAAAAAGTCAATGAGAGAGTCAGGATTAAAGGAGGGGCCATCTGCAAGAAGGGAAGGTAAAGAAAGGGCCGCAGAGCGAAGACGTCGTTGGAGGTAAATTCTGCGTGCTCGTTGATAGAGTGGGCAGTCCAACAGGATATGTCGAACAGACACTGGAACCTGACAATGCTCACAGAGAGGGGCAGGGAGCCTCTCCATGAGATACCCGTGAGTAAGACGAGTGTGGCCGATGCGAAGACGGGAGAGTGTAGTCTCCCAACCTCGACATTGGTGACAAGAAGAAGGCCAGAAACCTATAACCGGTTTAATAGAATGAAGTTTGTTATTCAGCAGGTCAGACCAGCGTTGTTGCCAACGGGTGCG
Source organism: Cherax destructor (assembly GCA_009830355.1). Classification (NCBI taxonomy): domain Eukaryota; kingdom Metazoa; phylum Arthropoda; class Malacostraca; order Decapoda; family Parastacidae; genus Cherax; species Cherax destructor. Next base: position 15,061 of record WNWK01038233.1, on the reverse strand, counting down.
AAGGTGGGTAGCAATGACCGCAAAATAGTCCGTGAAAGGAACACCTCTATATGAAACTGGAAGGTCATGTACTGCTGACCGCGCAGCAGTGTCTGCCTGTTCATTGCCCTGTACGTCAACATGACCAGGGACCCAACAAAAGACAATATCTTTATGCTTGCTAAAGATACGGCGTAACCAAAGGTGGATACGAAGAACTAGGGGGTGAGGTGTATCAATTTTACGGATAGCCTGTAAAGCACTAAGGGAGTCTGAAACGACCACAAATGGTGATACAGGCATAGATGCAATACGGATAAGTGCCACAAGAATGGCATACAATTCAGCCGTAAATATGCTAGCCGAGGGTAACAGATGCCCCCGTACGACGCTGTCCGGAAACACTGCTGCGAATCCAGCGCCGTCAGATGACTTTGAACCATCGGTGTATACTGGATGGCATGGGAATGAGAACGGAAATGGTCTAGAAAGAAAGAGCGAGAAGCCGCCGTAGGCAGTTGGGCTTTCGCGCAAGGTAGAGGAATAGAACAGACACGGACAGCAGGAACTTCCCAAGGGGGTAGAGGAAAGGGTGAAGCCACATGAACATATAAAGGCGGAAGCTGAAGGGAAGACAAGAGTGAATGCAGACGAAGAGAAAGGGACGAAGTAAACAGGGCTACTAACAAATAACGAGCGTCTACAACATCTGTGACAATCCTATACATGGAAGGATTGGGAGGTCATGAGAGCGAACATAATAGCGAATGCAATGTGCATCACGACGATCGGACAAGGATGGAATGTTCGCTTCTACATAGAGGCTCTCAACCGGAAGAACAAAAGCACCAAGGCATGCGTAATCCCTGGTGATGGATGGGATTAAGGCTGGAAAGAGTGGCAGGAGAGGCTGCCGAATATATCTGGTCACCATAATCGAGTTTCGATAGAATTAGGGCTGAATGTAGGCGAAGGAGAGTTCTACGATCAGCCCCCATGGGAAAGATGTGCGAGGGTTTTAAGGAGGTTCAGCCGGCTATGGCAAGTCGCCTTCAGAGAGGTAATGTGAGGTTTCCAGGACAATCTGCGGTCAAACAGGAGGCCGAGAAACCTGACTGTATCACGCTCTGGGATACGTGGAGCCGTATAGGTACAATGGATGATCAGAGACCACTGAACGCCTAGTGAACGTAATTTGATGAGTTTTGCCACTAGAAAACTTAAACCCGTGAGTGGTGGCCCAATCAGAAACCCGGTTGATGGCATGCTGGAGGGAAACTGCAATGAGGTGACAGTCAGCACCTGCACAAGCTATAGCAAAGTCATCCACATAGAGCGATGACCAAATATTGATGGGAGAACAGATGCCAGATTATTTATAGCAAGCAGAAAAAGTGTTGTGCTCAGAACACATCCCTGGGGACACCTTCAGCTTGGACAAATTCCGGAGAGTTCATTACGAACCCGGACCCGGAAATGTCTGTCAGTTAAGAAAGCCTTAAGAAAGAATGGTAAGTTGCCTCGGAGGCCTAAGGAGTGGGCCTGGGCCAAGATATTATATCTCCAAGTTGTATCATAAGCCTTCTCAAGGTCGAAAAAGATAGCGATAACCGAATGGTTATTCGCAAAGGCATTACGAATATACGTATCCAAGCACAGCAAGGGGTCAATGGCAGAACGGCCCTTACGGAAACCATACTGACTAGGGGAGAGACTATTGTGAGTCTCTAAATACCACATCAAACGTCTATTAACTAGACGTTCCATTACCTTGCAAACTGCACTGGTAAGAGCGATGGGACGGTAGTGAGAGGGATCACATCCCGTAGCACCTGGTTTTCGAAAAGGGAGAACAATAGCAGACTTCCACAGCTGGGGAATAACTCCTTGCGACCATATAAGATTAAAGAGTCGTAAGAGGACAGTAAGAGCAGACTGATGTAAATGCTGTAGCATACGAATATGTATGCCGTCTGGCCCAGCTGCCGATGATCGGCAAGCAGAGAGTGTTGCCTCCAGTTCTTGAAGGGTAAAATGCACATTATAGGATTCTTCTCTAAGAGAAGAAAAATCTAAGGGCTTTAACTCGCTGGCAGACTTAGAAGAAAGGAACGAGGGGCATAGATGGAGCCCCTGAGAAATGCGGACGAGATGGTTACCAATTTCAGTGGCAACGGCAAGAGGGTGTGCTATATCGACACCAGCAACCTGAAGAACAGGAGCCGGGTCGGGGAGAATTTACTCACTTAATTTCCGCACTTTCTTCCAGACTGCACTCATCGAGGAAGCCGAAGTGACAGTAGAAACGTAATCTCGCCAGCAAGTGCGTTTAGCATCACGTATGACACACGAGCAATAGCTCTCTTCTGCTTGAAATCAAGGAGTCTCTCTGTGGTTCTGTTATATCGATACCTGCCCCATGCAGCACGTTTCAAACGCACTGCCCGAGCACAAGCAGGAGACCACCAAGGCACGCACTTCTGAGGATGCTTGCCCGAGGTTTGGGGAATAGAATGTGAAGCCGTGTGAAGATGGAGGACTAAAAGAGATGTAAAACCTCATCAATGGAGGACGAGATAGGAACCTCATGAAAGGCAGTAAGATGTGCGTAAGGTCCCATTTCGCCGGTCAAATTGCCAGCGTGGGCAATGAGGAGGTGGAGAAAACAGAGGGGACTTAAGGATGATTGGGAAATGATCGCTGTCATGTAAGTCCGGGAGGACAGACCAGGTGAAGTCAAGGACAGTAGATGAAGAGCAGATGGAAAGATCGATGCAGGAGAAAGAATGAGTTCGGGATCAAAATGGGTAGGAGTACCCGTATTTAAAACATGGAGGGGAAGAGAAGCAAGAAATGCCTCCAACTGAATGCCACGGAGTCACAGTGCGATCCTCCCCAGAGAAAATGGTGTGCGTTAAAATCGCCGAGTAATAGAAGGGGTGGCGGTAAGGAAGAAACCAGAAAATCAACATCTGGGATAGACATTGCCCCGAAGGGAGAGATATAAAGAACAGAGTGTATACCACTTATTCAAGTGGATACGGGCTAGGTGTAATGTAAGGAAGAAGGAACATAGAGCTGACGGTATGGAACACCAGTGCGTATAAGAAGAGCACTTTCGTTAAAGGTTCCATCGAAAAAGGATCCGATGAATATAACAAATCATAGCCTGAAAAGGGCCTGATAACAGTGGATTGTAATTTGGGTTCTTGCAAACAGACCCCAACAGGGGAAAACTGAGAGAGCAACACCTGAAGCTCACCCCGGTTACCCCTGAGGCCTCGGATATTCCACTGTAAATAAGCCATGATTTATGGAGAGAAAGATATAAGTGGAAGTGAGAGGAATCTATGGACTAGGGTTAGAAAAGTCCACGTGTGGAGGCAGCGGAAGACCTGTAATCAGAGAAGGAGGAGGACGTTGTGAAGGAAGGGGGTTGAGACGAAGAAGAGAGATGAGGAACCTCAGGTGGAGTAGTGTCCATCATCTGTCCAGTCTCTGTAATATATTCTGCAATAGCTTCCAGTGTTTCGGAAGTCAAAGATGCAGAATGTGGGACTACATTAGAAATGGAAGAAGAGTGAGCAACGATCGGGGAGTCTATAGACTGCACTAAAGTAGAGGGTGAGGAGATAGAAGAGGAAACTGTCGAAGGGGCTTGGGAGGGGACAGGGGATGAAGGTAGTGTATGAGGAGGAGGATGAACCTCCACACACGTTATAGAACTAGTCAGAGGCGAAGGACCTGGCAGTAGGGATTTTTGCCGGGCTTATGAGAAGGAGGGGGGCGCTGAGGTTTAGGTGAAGAACGAGGACGTGTAGACTCAGGATTGTGCGAGTGAGTAGAGGAAGGAGTGTGGACAGTATGGGAAGCCGAGGTAGGGACCTCGGAGCCAAGAATATCAAAAGGATTCGAGACAGGGTGATTGCGGATGAGGCAACCACAGAGGAAGCCGTGGAAGTTGGGACCCCAGAAGCGGGCGACGTTTAGCAATGCGAGAATAAGAAATACGGGAAGTTTCCTTGAAGGCGAAGATGAGAGACAGCCATAGCATAGGAGAAGCCTTCCGCCTCTTTGAGACAACGGATTTCCCGCTCATTCAGGTAAACCTGACAACGGCGAGAATATGAAGGATGTGCCTCATGACAGTTAAGGCAAGAGGGAGGTAGAGTACAAGAAGAACTGGCATGGTCGCAGCACCACAGACTGGGCATTCGGCCATGGACCTGCAATATTTTGCTGGATGACCAAAACGCCAGCAGTTTCTACACTGCTGCGGTGTAGGGTCACCTTTCGAACTTGTAAACGTTGACCTGCAATGTAGACCGAAGGTGGCAGTTCTCGGCAGTCAAACGTTAAACGAGCTATATTGCAAGGATAACGTCTTCGCTATTGGCTGGGAGGACAAAAGTGTCAACTTTAAGGATAGGGAGTTCTTGGAGCTCAAGCTGCTCGAAAATGTCATCACCACATGTCTGGAAATTCCGTTGGACAATGGTGTGGGGCAAAATGACAGAACCACAACAAGAATTGAGGGAATGGTGCTTGTCAATAGTAACAGGTGTATTGTCAATGGTCGTAAGAAGAGAAAGATCACGAGCTTGGCCAGCATTCTGGACCGTGATGATGCGAGTGCCGCTCTTGAGAGCGTGAAATGAGATGTTTTGACCAACATGGCGTAGTAGAGCCTTACCAATACTATGGTCTGAAAGATAGGTATTAGGAGAAGTTGGACGAAGAGTAAAAAACTTTGTCCATTGAGTAGTTTGAAACAGAGAGTTTAAGGGGAGTGAGTGACGAGCTGGTCGTTTCTGCGATGAACGAGAAGGGAGTGTCGAATCGTCATGTGTGGGTCTTGGTCGTTTTTGTGTGGGACCGGGGGTGGTCCGATGGGAGACGGGCGAGCGATTCGAAAATTGCCGCACCGTCGAGGAGAAGCCGGAATCAAGGTCAGAGAAGAGCGAAGGTCAGACGTATCGAAAGGGCCAGTCGGGACCCTGGTACCTGAAGCAGGTGACGAACCAGCACCAGCAAGAGGTACAGGGGCATGAGAGGTGTCCAAAGAGTCATCCGTTAACGAGGCAGGGTCAGTACTGGGTGCGGTATCAGGAAGGGCCCGGGGGTAGTGGGTTCATGGATTGGGTCAGCCATGGTTAGGTTACTTCTTTCTTTTTATTTTTAAGAAAAAAAAAGAAAGAAGAAAAGAAAATAAAAATAAAAAAAGAATAAAAAAAGGGGGAACGTGGAGGAATAGGTCCTAGGAGGAATGAAAGGGAGCGCAAATCCCCCTCCGTGCCCAAGAGGACCTCAACACCGCAAGTAGTGCAGATGCTGCATGGAACCCGTGCCATACCCTACCCTTCACGCCAGTAAACCAGCAATCCGGGATAGCAACCTCACATCCACCGAGCCATCTCGGCGGACAAAAGAGAGGGCGGCCGGATATCCGCCACAAAGCATACCGCCTTCGGCCACCACCCCGGAATCCGAAGGTGGCCTCCAGAGATACACCCGTCGCCCGAAAGATACCCAAAGCCACCCCGGGTGACCGGAGAGGATCGGGACATCCCCAGGCGATCCAGATTCCACGGCAAACTACACCACCGCCAAGGACCTCAACAGAATGGGATGGACTACGATACCCTTCCCCCTACCTAGGAACTAGAATGCCTGAGGAGAGAAGCTCCCAGGGTAAAACTGGGAAGGAAATAAGGGAGGGATGAGGAGGAGGAGGAGGAAAGGGAAAAGGGAGGATGGGGGAGATGGGAAAAGGGAGGGGGGATTGGGGGGTAATTAGGTTCGGTCTGAGGAAGAAGACCAAAAGGTCCAATTCCTCAGACCGATAGCCTCTTTACCACGTCAAGGAGCCCCCCTTAAAGAGGAAACTATTCATTAAAATATTCTCTCTCTTCTTTTCATTTTTATTACAATTTGACATCACTTTTCATATCTTTGTTTTTCAATCTTATTATTTTTCAACTTTACACTTCAGTGTTCAATTATTAGTATGGATATTCATATATTTTTTTCCTTTATAAAAGGCCAAATCTACAATAAGTGAAAAATATCCAAATGACTTTTGATTCAATGATGACAAAATAAAACAATAAATAGTACTCACATGTTTTTACTTTTATTAACTTAATTACTTAATTTTATAAATCATTTATACAGTTTTGATTTGCGTGGGTGTAGGAATTGAAGGAGGTATGTGTGTTAGGGGAGGCAGGAGAATGTTAATGTCGGTGGTCACGTGAGAGGGAGGTAGTCCGCAAACCCTCACTCTTAGTGAAGTCTATTTGAGCATAACTGAGGGGTTCATCATCTCCAACCGTGGGTTCTTGAATACACGCTCCTTGAGTAACTGTCGTGCTTACAGCTCGACGCGCTGTTCGGGGTGATGGTCTAACACCCTCACATTTGGCTGGACCTAGGTCTAAGGCGACATAATTTAGCCCAGTGTCTCCACTACCACTGCTAACAATTGCTGAGGATTGTTGACTGGATACTGATGAAGGAACAGTGGAATGAGCTACCAATTCTGTTGGGGTATCTTGAACACGACTTGTTACACTTGACCCCCCCTCTCGCCGTCCCACACCCAAGTTAACCACAGTACAGGTGGATGAAGCAGAGGAGAGTCCACCCTCACTAAGGGATGATACAGAGGATACGGAGCCACCCAAAGTAGGAGAAGTAGGTGGCGAATATGACACTGGGGAGGAGCATGCTGAAGCTGCCCGCCCATTGCTACCCTGACTTCCAGAACCACTTCTTGGTTCCGAGAGCTGTTTCTTAACACGCACCTCACTGCCTACGGAACTTCCTTCTGGCGCTCCTGGCCCACTGTGACTCCGGCAGCGCTCACTAGAGCTGCTGCCAACTGAGCTACTAAAATTAAGTCGTTCAAGGGTAGCAGTGAGGGAAGGCTCTGGTCGACCACCAAGTAATGCTGGGGGAATGTCTGGTCGCTGAGTTACCATTCGAGGTGAAGAGGGCTTCGGTGGTGGAGGTTGTCCAGGAGTCATTAGTAAATAACCACTCTCACCACCACCTTCAGTCCCCCCACTACTGCTAGAAATACTTAATCTTTCACTATCTTTTTGACTCTGTTGCCTAGAAATTCCTTGTCCTATATTAGGACTACTCTTATCACTGGTTTCACTACTTCCAGGAATATTACTTTTCGTACTGGGAGGCATATTCAGAGGAGGAGGAAGTGGAGCAGGGGTTAGAGAAGTACTACCACCATGTACAGACTCAGAACGTCCTCCAGGGCACATATTAACATATTCATGAGGTTTGTGTGTGTCACTTTCCGAAACTTTACCAGATCCCATTGGAGATACATTCATATAATCCAAAGACACTGATGAATTAGAAACTTTTCGCTGTCTAACTTCTGCTGTTGTAGTTTTATCACAAGAACCAAGTGCTAAATTAACATATGCCCCTTGATCACTGCCACTGGTGTTAACCTGCTGCTGACTGCTGCTGCTGTCTTTACATAATGATTCTAAGTCAACAGATCCCCAACTTTCCTCCTGCTTTGTGTCTGCCTGAGATGTGGCATCAAATATCCCTGAAATTCTCTTGCTACCATCATTAATATTTAGTGTTTGTTTACTCTGCTGCTCACCACTATTAGGAACTGTCTGTGAGGATGTGGTGACACCCACATTATCATGAGATATGGCACTCTCTTCAGCCTCTCTACTTGACTCTTTAATACAGCTTGTGCCAATGCCTGAGCTTAAGCTGGAGGTCATTCCCCCAGAACTCTCCTTTACAACACTGTCTCGACGACCATCCTTATCATCCCTGTTTTTACTTCGAGTCAAACTTGAAAATGGACTAGGAGTTCCTCGATTTGATTTTGGGAGTGGACTACCAGTGGGGGAGAGAGGTGTCTTAGGTGGTGTGCCCGAGTTTTTACGACCTAGTAGAGTAGTTAGGGAAGATAACGGACTTGTACCTTTTTTACTTACTTCATGTAGTCCTTCACTATCACTGCTTTTTCCTATAACATTTATTGGTTCAGATTTCTTTCTTTTAGTACTTTCTTTAAATGATTTTCGCTTACTACTTTTCTTCTCTTTTTTCTTATGCCTCTCCCCATCAAGTGAATGGGAAGAGGAGTCAATGTTACTACGAAAGTCTACAGGAATATATTCATCCAACTGAGTAGTAGTGTCTTGGGAAGACAATACATTTAAAGTGGACGAAATCTTTCTGACTCTAGCACCAATGGAAGATGAGCTGTTTGAAGTTGTGGACAATGAAGAGGTTAGAGGGAGCGGTCCTAAACCCTTCCCTTGACTCATATCCACATAGCCATCATGAGACCCTGAAGACCCTAATCGATCACTGCCTCTGGACATGTCTACATAAGGATCTGCAAATGAAGTTTGTCTAATCAATGAATCCCTACTACTCATATCCAAGTATTCTGAGGTACATAAAGGTTGAGTCGTAGTTATGGCAGGTTTCATGGGAAGATACCCATCATAAGAGTCTGAGGTCTTGCGATGAGGGCTTGGGTTAATATCAATTTCATAGTAGTTGCCCCTTTCAGAAAGCTCAATACTCTTAGCAGATAACTCGCTCTCGGATTTCTTCTTGTCCCGTTTTATGGAATCGAATACAGATGATTTGCCATTCCCAGAGGATTTAGAATTTGAACGATGCCTCTGACCAGTCAGAGTTCTTTTAATGCTTTCAAAGCTGCTACTCTTCTTCTCCTTGTCAGCAGATATACTGTCACAGCTTTTGTTTTTTGAAAAGTCAAATTCCATCAGGTCATTATTACGTTCTTGGCTTCGAGTGTGAAGAAATCCTTTGAAGAAGGTTCCTGGAGTGCCCGACCAAGAATTAGAAATTGGTGATGATCCCAATATGGGAGCACTGTAAACAGAAAAAAAGTAAATATTAATTTAATAGGAAGAAGCCATACACTATCGGTGTTTACAATGAATGTTAAAGTATGTAAGGTATGCCTTAGTATTTAATTATGGAAACTTAATTTATAATCTTAGGGTAAAAACTAGTTTTGCTAATCTATTCAGCTCTATGTCAGAAATACAATTACTTAAGTGGCAAATTTCCCAATATAGAATGACTGAGATATACAGATAAGGAATGCACTTAAAACTTCATGCGTAGAAAATATAAAATTTCTAAAGGAAATTATCTTTCAAATATTTTCAAATTAACATACACAAATGAGGGACTTTAATAGTATTTGTTGAAAAAAATCACAAAATATTATACCAAAAATGATCTCTTAATATCAAACACATCTACCTACTGGGTATTTACTGTCTTAGGCTATAAACTACAAATCATAAAAAAGTTCCATTTCCTAGGATATAAGAATGGCAATTTATGATGTACTACAATGGGAAAATCTTGATATCACTGATAGCTCATTCCTTCATGTGACTATGCTCGTATGCAAGATGAATTTTTCCCTCTTATATCTACTGCCTCATGTTTACACAGAAAATGCAGTGTAGTAAAGTGTATTAATGAAGTAAGTGTATTGATTCCATTAAGGTTTAAGAGTAAAGTATTGCAAACAATATTTATTGTTTGCAATATTTTACTCTTAAACCTTAATGGAATCAATACACTTACTTCATTAATACACTTAACTACACACTGCTTTAAATTTAAATAAAATATGAATTTTTTTTGACATCTTTTAGACCTTGGGAAAAATGTAAGAAATAAATTCTGAGATTAAATTTATTAACCTCAAAAGAAGATAGTACTTTACATCATGAGTACATATTTTTATTTTTTTATTAACACATCGGCCGACTCCCACCAAGGCAGGGTGGCCCGAAAAAGAAAAACTTTCATCATCACTCACTCCATCACTGTCTTGCCAGAGGGGTGCTTTACACTACAGTTATAAAACTGCAACATTAACACCCCTCCTTCAGAGTACATATTATTATTATTATTATTATTATTATTATAATCAAATAGAAGTGCTAAACCACAGGGGTTTCAGAGTACATATATATTATGTTTTAATCATAGACAATGTGTTTTGATATATGTAATATTAACAGCTCAGTCACCTTAATACAAAAGCCAATTTTTTATGCAACAATAAAACATGCCATGCAAAATAAAAATGTTTTCTTATAAGACTTCACTTCCTGGTGTGACTGCAGATATTGTGCATTTGTTACATATGACTTCACTTCCTGGTACAACTGCAGATATTGTGCATTTGTTACATATGACTTCACTTCCTGGTACAACTGCAGATATTGTGACTGTAAAAGGCTTTACCCTGTCAGAAGACCCAGCAGCATGATCCAAATTTCATTTATGTTCACAGTTCTAGGTACAACTTTCTATGTTAAAGTTTGCCTCAATCCACTTGATGCAACAAGGGTATGATTAGATCTTGGTAGCCTTTTAATAAATGTTTCCTGTACAAAATGTTCTCCCTTTTACATACCACTGGGTAGTACATGTGATGATTCAAACCCATTAAATCTTGAAAAACAAGTTTCCTCTTCTACATTTAACCAGCAGGACTCTAGAAATGAAAAACTGTTGGCCTGGCAATAATTATTATAATAAAAAAGAAGCGCTAAACCACAGGGGTCATACAGCGCAGCAGAGTAGGGCAGGATGCAGGGAGAATGGGTTGTAAGAGGGAGAGGGATGATTAGTAGGGTATGGAGTGCAGCAGGACAATGGATAGTGCAGGGGTAGAGGGTAGCAAGAGATTGAGGTAGAAGGGACTGAGGGGAGTGCTAGAGGTATAATCTTTAGTTTGTGTAGTAAGTCAGTTGCTGTCAAAAAGTCAATGAGAGAGTCAGAATTAAAGGAGGGCCCGTCAGCAAGAAGGGAAGGTAAAGAAAGGGCAGCAGAGCGAAGACGACTTTGGAGGTAAATTCTGCGTGCTCGTTGATAGAGTGGGCAGTCCAACAGAATATGGCGAACAAATACTGGAACCTGACAATGCTCACAGAGAGGAACAGGGAGCCTCTCCATGAGAAACCCATGAGTAAGACGAGTGTGGCCGATGCGAAGACGGGAGAGAGTAGTCTCCCAACCTCGACATTGGTGACAAGAAGGCCAGAAACCTATACTCGGTTTAATAGAATGAAGTTTGTTATTTAGCAGGTCAGACCAATGATGTTGCCAACGGGTGCGAAGGTGGGTAGCAATGACTGAAAAATAGTCTGTGAATGGAACACCTCTATATGAAACTGGGAGGTCATGTACTGCTGACAGCGCAGCAGTGGGCCTGGCAATAAGTAATGGATATTAACCAGATCTGAAGGATAAGTTTACTAACCTTCTTATTCAGAGTAACTGGAAGGAACCACGGGTCTTCTATCTCACTACTACTATTACAATTTGCTGAGTCACAAGCTCGGAGTTCAAAAGCAATGCATCAGTTCTTGTTCAAGTTCATTATCGTACTTCAATAAGATCTCTCGAAGATTTCACTCAAATGCAAGACAACAGAGAGATCCTTCATACCACCAAGGCCAACTGCCAGGCTAACCATTGGCCACAAGGCCTGTGCATACTCACCTATCTGTATTCACCTATTTGTGGTTGCAGGAGTCAAGTCTCAGCTCATGGCCCTGCTTCTTAATTTGCCACCTACCAATTTATAAAACTATGCATGAAGCCTGCCTCCACTACTTCTATGTCTAGGTTACTGCACTTCCTAACCACAATGAGGCTGAAGAAATACTTCCTGACATCCGTGTCTAACTTTCTACTGTGTCCTCATTTTCCTCTGCCCTGCCTCTCAGTCTAAACCTATCAAACCCTCTGAGTATTTTGTATTTCATTATCATGTCTCCCCTGGTTTTTCTGTCCTCTAGTGATGTCAGGTTCAGTTTAGGTTCACTCTTTCCTCACGGTTCATTTCCCCTTAGTTTTGAGACTAGTTTGCTTGAATACCTCTGAACTTTTTCTAATTTCTTAACACTGTTTATCACATGAGGACTGAGGGGTTCTTTGGCAAGAATATGGTAGAGTATACTAACACACAATGCAGGTTATGGAATTTTATTAAGATATTTCTTTGACTAGGCAATTCATCAACTGATAAGTCTCTGGTGAATGCAACATCTTCACAATGAAATGACATAATCCATTATGTGTCTAATTTACATGCACGAGTTCAATGCTGGTGCTGCATACTCTAAGATGGTCCTGACATATTGTATATAAGACAGTGAACCAGCTTTTGTTGAGATTCCTAAAGGATACTCTTAAATTTGCAAAATAAGCATTCAGTGCTGAGTTTATTCAGTTGATGTGTGCCTCTGGTGATATGCTTGACACTCATGTTCACCCCTGGGTCTTTCTCCATGAGTGAGATCTGCAGCCTATGTCCACAAAGTCTATAAAGGCAGATCCCACTTATACAGAAGGTTAGGTTCTAGGCTACTGCTGTAAAGTGAAAATCACTGATAACACGTTTACATTATCATATATTTAGTAAGCAATATACAGTACACACATTACTTACCCTAAAATATTTTTGTCCTTAGTTTATACTGAGTGGTGAATATATTTATTGTAGGAAGTCTGAATAAAGAGTGGGTAAAACTGAAAGCCACTGCATTAGCAAAATGCTGTAAAACAAAGCGGTGTAAAGCGGGGCCCTCCTATACTCAGTTTCCAGTCTTTTTTCCCCCTTCCTCAACTTTCACAACCTTGCATTTGCTGAGAGTGAATTTCAGTAGTCACTTGTTTGACCAATTTTCCTGTTTGTCCAGGTTCATTTGTAGCCTATCCTTGTCCTTATCAGGTTTTAATTCTCATGATTTTGCATCATGTATTCCATTTTTAACCCTTTGGGGGTCGGTGCCGTACTAGTACGTTTTACGAGCAGGGGTTGGTGCCGTACTAGTACGCCCAAATTCTAGCGGCCTCAATTTAAGCAGAAAACGTCTGGTAGGCATACATATGAAAGAATGGGTCTGTATGGTCAGTGTGCGCAGTATGAAAAAAATCCTGCAGTACACACTGCATAATGAGAGAAAAAAAACTGACCGTTTTTTTCGATTAATACAGCGACTTTGCAGTCGATTTTCATATGGTATTTATTGATGTATTCTAGTTTTCTTGGTCTCATTTGATAGAATGGAAGCTATATTACAGAAATAGAGATGATTTTGAATGGTATGACAATAACAAGTACCTTGAAATTGAGCTCAAAGTAGCGAAAATGTTCGATTTTTGACGATGTTCAAGAGTAAACAAATCACACCATGCCTCCAATACACATCAACTGGCGAGTCTTATATTCATGCACAAGTGCTCTGATATTATTTATACCATTTTTACAATGATGCAGTTGTATACGTAACAGTAAATCTTCTATTTTTTGTAAGAATAAAAATTCAAAATGAAAAGCAAAAGTAATAAAACAGGGGCCTGGAGACGTGACTAATGAACAGAGAACATGTTATTTTAGTGCCAGAAATGTCTGCCTTGTTTACTCTGGACCCTATTTTGAAATTGGCATTGTTTGAAATTTGTGTGAAATTGGAAAATTGCCATTTTCTGACCACTATTTTGGGTAGATGAAATTGGTAAATAGGCGGTTTCTTGTACTCAATCGATAGAAGAAATGGAGTTCTAGCGAAATAGCTATAATTTTAGGAGACTGAAGCATTGGAATTTGTTGATAATAGGGCTCAAAGTGGGCAAAATCGCCGATGCGTAAGTGTCATGGCTACCGCTAACTTCGCAAAAGCATAATTCCGTTAGTTTTCGATCAAATTTCATAATTTTGGTGGCGTTATGATCGGAAAAAGATTCTCTATAATTTCATAAGAAAAAATTAATTTTTTTTTTTTTCCAAAAATTTTTCGACCCCAGGAACACTTTCCTGAGAAGGCCTGTCGACCCCCAAAGGGTTAAGATATATTTTTTTAACACAGTGGACATCATCTTGAAAAAATTTGGGTTTGCCAGACTTGAGTCCTGGAAGTGAAAAGTATAGTGCCTGCACTCTAAAGCATGGTAAATGTGCTTCCTCTTTTTTCAAGTCACCTGTTACCTTGATGGGAGATGGCCAGTGTTAACCCTTTCACAGTCCAGACCCCAGAAATAAGTATTGCTCTCAAGTATCAACTTTAAAAAAATTCTTCTGAAATGGCGGATAATCTTTTTCTGAAGGTAATGATACCAAAAGTACGAAATTTGATGGAAAACTATTTGCCTCCGCACAAATAACGCATTGGCGATTTTGCCCATTGTGATTATTATTATTATAATCAAATAGAAGCGCTAAACGACAGGGGTTATACAGCGCTGCAGGTTATTGCAGGATGCAGGGAGAATGGGTTGTAAGAGGGAGATGGATAATTAGCAGGGTATGGAGTGCAGCAGGACGGTGGATAGTGCAGGGATAGACGGTAGCAAGAGATCGAGGTAGAAGGGACTGAGGGAGGTGCTAGAGGTATAATCTTCAGAGTTTGTGTATTATTATTATTATTATAATCAAATAGAAGCGCTAAACCACAGGGGTTATACAGCACTGCAGGTTATTGTAGTAGGATGCAGGGAGAGTGAGTTGTAAGAGGGAGATGGACGATTAGTAGGGTATGGAGTGCAAGATGACGGTGGGTAGTGCAGGGATGGAGAGTAGCAAGAGATCGAGGTAGAAGGGACTGAGGGAGGTGCTAGAGGTATAATCTTCAGAGTTTGTGTAGTAAGTCAGTTTCTGTCAAAAAGTCAACAAGAGAGTCAGGATTAAAGGAGGGTCCATCTGCAAGAAGGGAAGGTAAAGAAAGGGCCGCAGAGTGAAGACGTCGTTGGAGGTAAATTCTGTGTGCTCGTTGATAGAGTGGGCAGTCCAACAGGATATGTCGAACAGACACTGGAACCTGACAATGCTCACAGAGAGGGCAGGGAGCCTCTCCATGAGATACCCGTGAGTAAACGTGTGGGGCCGATGCGAAGACGGGAGAGAGTAGTCTCCCAACCTCGACATTGGTGACAAGAAGAAGGCCAGAAACCTATAACCGGTTTAATAGAATGAAGTTTGTTATTCAGCAGGTCAGACCAGCATTGTTGCCAA
>WNWK01038232.1:0-18054 GCA_009830355.1 Cherax destructor | reverse complement strand
GCCCCCTAAACCCAAACCCCTCTCCTCATGTTTATCCAACCTTTTAAAACCCCCAAAGGTCCTGCTTCAAAAACCCTATGGGCAGACTGTTCACTCATCACACCTTTAAACCAATATTTTCCTTTCCTTTCTTCAAAACACCCTTTGAACCCATTTTGGTTCTCTTTGGAGAGATATCCTCAAGCCCTTATTTATATCCTTTGTTAATCCCCATTTTCACTTGTATACCTCGTTGTCCCCCCTCATTCCGTCTTAAAAGTGATAAAATTTTAAAATTTTTTTAATCTTTTTTTAAGGGAAAGGGCCCCCTCTATGTATTAATTTAGTCATTCTCGCTGAATGTTTTCTAACAATTTATGCCCATTCTGTAATATAGACCGGGGCGGCTCGTAATCTGGTGAGGCCTTACAAATTTTAAAGCTGTAATATAACCTCGGACCTTTGCTAACACTTCTTGATAAAATCGTAATCTATTTGTTTTTCAGCTTGGCATTGCTGTTTTTTGGTTGCTGCTTACCATCACCCCCCAAATCCTTCCAATCTTTTGGGTGTTCTACGTTTTTAACTTATAAGTGCGGGGTTTTGGACCTCCCCAGCTTCGAACCTTGTTTTCCACATTGAACTCATCCCACTTTTCTGACCACAATTGTTTGTCTAAATCTTCCAAGTTCTAACATCTATTTTGAATCAATTTCCTACCCATCTTCGTGTCGTCCAATTTGCTCATATCACTAGTAATTCCCTCATCAAGTATTGATATATATTATAAAAAAAATGGGCCAAGCATCCCTGTGGAACACCCTTTTTACAAGTCCCCCCTTGGTTTTAACCCCCTTTATGCACACTCTCTGCTTCCTATTGGGGAGCCATGACTCGCCCTGACAGCACTTTTTCCCCCCAAAGCCATGAGCTCCACTTTCTTTAACAGTCTCTGGTGCGTACTCTATCAAAGCCTTACTAAAGTCTAAATAAAGCAATATCGAATTCTTTATCGTGATCAACAGCCTCAAAAGCTTTACTGAAGAAGGTTAATAAATTAGATAGCAGGAACGGCCCCTCGTGAATCCATGCTGGGTATCATTAATCAAATTATGGTTATCTAGATGGCTTCTAATAATATCAGCTATAATTGACTCTAGTAATTTGCCTACAATTGAGGTCAGGCTTATTGGGCGTAGTTAGACGGTAGTGACTTGTCCTGCTTAAAAATAGGAATTACATTAGCCATCTTCCACATATCAGACACTACACCTGTTTGAAGAGATAAATTAAAAATGTTAGATATTGGTTCACAGAGTTCCATTTTGCATTCCTTAAGAACCCTTGCAAAAGCTCATCAGGACCCGGCGATTTATTTTGTTTCAGTCGGTCCAGCTGTTTCATAATCATTTCGCTAGTGACTGTGATATTCATATTATCTTCTTCTGGGCCTCTGTAAAAATTAATTACTGGGATATTATTAATGTCTTCCTGTGTGAAAACCGAGAGAAAATAATTATTAAAAATAGAGCACATATCATTCTCCTTTTGAGGCTGTTGATCACGATAAAGAATTCGATATTGTTTATTTAGACTTTAGTAAGGCTTTTGATAGATACCGCACCAGAGACTGTTAAAGAAAGTGGCAGCTCATGGCATTGGGGGAAAAGGTGCTTGTCATATATTACACCAATAGTCGTAGTGCTAGGAATAAGATGGACGAGTTGAGATTAGTTGCAAGTACGGGTAATATTGATGTTTTTGCAATAACTGAGACATGGTTTAATATGAAAAATCGGGACTTGCCTGCCGAATGTCACATTCAGGGTTTTAAATTGTTCCAAGTAGACAGAAGTATCGGGAAAGGGGTGGGGTGGCACTCTATGTCCGTGATCATTTAAATTGTTGCATAAAAACGGGTATAAAGTCTGAATTAACACATACAGAGTCTGTCTGGATAGAATTTTCAGAGGGTGTGAAAAATTGATTTAGGCGTGATTTACCGTCCTCCAAACTTAGATAGGGAACAAGGAGACTACTTTGGGAGGAAATTGTTAAGTCACAAGACACGATAACGTAGTAATTCTAGGGGACTTTAACTTTAGTCAGATTGATTGGAATTTCATGACAGGAATTTAGAATCTAACGACTTTTAGAAGTAGTTCAGGATTGCTTTTGAAGCAGTTGTAACAGAACCTACAAGGGAAATAACCTACTTGACTTGGTTCTGGCAAGCAAGGAAACCCTTGTTAATAATTTAGAAATTACAGAGGAACTCGGCTCAAGCGACCACAAGTCAATTACCTTTAGCATTGAATGGATGTATGATAGTAGGGATAATTCAGTAATGGTCCCAGATTTTCGCTTAGCAGATTATAATGGACTTAGAGAACACTTATCAACTGTGGACTGGGGTGAAGAAGAGGTATCAATATGACAGTTTTCTTAACACTATACAGGCTGCCCAAAGAACATTTATCCCGTATAAAGAAATTAGATCAAGTAGAAATGACCCAAAATGGATGAATAATAGGCTCAAATATCTTTTAGGGCAGAAGAAGGAATTTATAGGCGCATAAAAAGAGGTGAGGGTCATCTTATAAATCAGTATACTGACATTAAGAGGGACGTTAAAAAGGGAATAAGAAAAGCTAAGCAGGACTATGAAATTAAAGTTGCTAGGGATTCAAAAACTAACCCAAAAAGTTTTCCAGGTTTATAGAACAAAAGTTAGGGATAAGATAGGTCCCCTTAAAAATAACTTTGGGCATCTTACTGACAAGGAGAATGATATGTGCTCTATTTTTAATAATTATTTTCTCTCGGTTTTCACACAGGAAGACATTAATAATATCCCAGTAATTAATTTTTACAGAGGCCCAGAAGAAGATAAATTATGTAATATCACAGTCACTAGCGAAATGATTATGAAACAGCTGGACCGACTGAAAAAAATAAATCGCGGTCCTGATGAGCTTTTGCAAGGGTTCTTAAGGAATGCAAAATGGAGCTCTGTGAACCAATATCTAACATTTTTAATTTATCTCTTCAAACAGGTGTAGTGTCTGATATGTGGAAGATGGCTAATGTAATTCCTATTTTTAAAGCAGGGGACAAGTCACTCCGTCAAACTACCGCTTAATAAGCCTGACCTCAATTGTAGGCAAATTACTAGAGTCAATTTAGCTGATATTATTAGAAGCCATCTAGATAACCATAATTTGATTAATGATACCCAGCATGGATTCACGAGGGCCGTTCCTGCCTATCTAATTTATTAACCTTCTTCAGTAAAGCTTTTGAGGCTGTTGATCACGATAAAGAATTCGATATTGTTTATTTAGACTTTAGTAAGGCTTTTGATAGAGTACCGCACCAGAGACTGTTAAAGAAAGTGGCAGCTCATGGCATTGGGGAAAAGTGCTGTCATGGATCGAGTCATGGCTCACCAATAGGAAGCAGAGAGTGTGCATAAATGGGGTTAAATCCGAATGGGGACTTGTAACAAGTGGTGTTCCACAGGGATCAGTCTTAGGCCCATTGTTATTTATAATATATATCAATGACCTTGATGAGGGAATTACTAGTGATATGAGCAAATTCTGAACGACACGAAGATAGGTAGGATAATTGATTCAAACATAGATGTCATAGAACTTCAGGAAGATTTAGACAAACTTAATTCGTGGTCAGAAAAGTGGCAGATGCAGTTCAATGTAGATAAATGCAAGGTTCTGAAGCTGGGAGTGTCCATAACCCAAGCACTTATAAGTTAAATAACGTAGAACTTAGCCATACAGATTGCGAGAAGGACTTGGGGTGATGGTACAGCAACCTTAAACCAAGACAGCAATGCCTAAGCGTACGTAATAAGGCAAATAGATTACTGGATTTATATCAAGGGTGTTAGCAACAGAAGTCAGAGGTTATATTACAGCTTTATACATCATTAGTAAGGCCTCACCTAGATTACAGCTCAGTTCTGGTCTCCATATTACAGAATGGACATAAATTCGTTAGAAAACATTCAGCGTAGAATGACTAAATTAATACATAGCATTAGAAATCTTCCTTACGAAGAAAGATTGAAGACCCTAAAATTACATTCACTTGTAAGACGTAGAATGAGGGAGACATGATCGAGGTATACAAGTGGAAAATGGGTATTAACAAAGGGGATATAAATAAGGTCTTGAGGATATCTCTCCAAGAGAGAACCCGCAATAATGGATTCAAGTTAGATAAGTTTAGATTTAGAAAGGATATAGGAAAGTATTGGTTTGGAAATAGGGTAGTTGATGAGTGGAACAGTCTGCCTAGTAGGGTTATTGAAGCTAGGACCTTGGGTAGTTTCAAATTTAGGTTGGATAAATTCATGAGTGAGAGGGGTTGGATTTGGAGTGGGACTCGCATGAGTGGGTAGAATTGTCAAAGCTTATTTCTTGGGTAGCATTGAAAATTGGGTTGAGCAAATATTCTGTTAGTGGGACGGATTGTGAAGGACCTGCCTAGTATGGGCCAAAAGGCCTGCTGCAGTGTTCCTCCTTTCTTATGTTCTTATGTTCTTATGAAGTTTGGGTTGCAATTCAGGGGATGCAGGAGTGTAAGGCACC
Source organism: Cherax destructor (assembly GCA_009830355.1). NCBI lineage: Eukaryota > Metazoa > Arthropoda > Malacostraca > Decapoda > Parastacidae > Cherax > Cherax destructor. The sequence continues at coordinate 13,462 of WNWK01038232.1, read as the reverse complement.
CAGTATAGATGGATTGCCAAGTGACTTTTGTATTTTTAATTGGGAGGCGATGCGGGAATGTCTGACGAGTGTGTTTAACAGAATGAAGGATATAAGAACATAAGAACATAAGAAAGGAGGAACACTGCAGCAGGCCTGTTGGCCCATTCTAGGCAGGTCCTTCACATTCCATCCCACTAACAGAATATTTGTTCAACCTAATTTTCAATGCTACCCAAGAAATAAGCTTTGATAATTTTATTTACTCATGTGCAATTCCCACTCAAATCCAACCCCTTACACTCATGAATTTATCCAACCTAAATTTAAAACTACCCAAGGTCCTTGCTTCAATAACCCTACTAGGCAGACTGTTCCACTCATCAACTACCCTATTTCCAAACCAATACTTTCCTATATCCTTTCTAAATCTAAACTTATCTAACTTGAATCCATTATTGCGGGTTCTCTCTTGGAGAGATACCCTCAAGACCTTATTTATATCCCCTTTGTTAATACCCATTTTCCACTTGTATACCTCGATCATGTCTTGGGGTCTTGGGGGGGATCAGAATATAGGAGTCATGGTGCTGGTGCCGAAGGGAAAGGAGGCATCGACAATAAAGAATTATTGTGCTATATCTCTCCTATGCGCCGATTATAAAATTTTTGCGCGTATATTAGCTAATACGATAAAGTGTGTATTGGGAGTTGTAATAGAATCAGGTCAACGGGGGATCCCGGTGCGCAATATGAGAGAAGCAGGGGAAGTGTTGGCGGTGGATTGGGAGGGTGCATAAGATTGTGTGGAAAGAGGAATGTTAGTGACGGATTGTGAAGGACCTGCCTAGTATGGGCCAACAGGCCTGCTGCAGTGTTCCTCCTTTCTTATGTTCTTATGTTCTTATGTGAAAGTAATGGAAAAACAGGGCTTTAGTAGTGGGGTCCTTCGATGGGTTAAAACGTTGTATGCGGGTGCATGTGTGCGTGTCCAGATAAATGGGAAAGTGGGGAAGGAGGTTCGAATGGAAGGGCTTGGCAGTGTGACAGGCATCACAGGGTATATTGATGACACCACCATTTTAGTGGGGAATGTGGAGGGTTTGCGTAATGTAGGGGTTATAATAGGAGTTTTTGGGAGTGCTACGGGATTGAGAGTAAATAAAGCAAAATCGAAATTATTGGAGGTGGGGGCGTGGGGGTGGGGCGTTGGGGATGAGGTATGGATGGGTGATATTTGACAGTTCGAAGATATGTGGTGTGGTTTTCTGCATGGATGTGTTAAATGATAGGATATTAAATACGGAGGCGGTAGTGGGTGCGGCATAGGTAGAATGAGTGGGTGGAAGCCAGGTGACGTAACACTGCTGCAAAGGGTCATTGTTGTGAATATGTTGGTATATAGTAAATTATGGCATGTGGTGGCCGTATATCCATTGGTGACGGAGGATGTCATAATGCTGCAAAATCGAGTCGTACGGTATATATGGGGATATGGGAAACATTGTTTGTCCAAGGAAGTGGTAACGGAGAGATGGGGTGTGGGTGGAATTTGGTTGTTGCCATTGCAGCGGATGTTAATAGGGATGTATGTAAAACACAGATTTTTAGGTGCGGCTGGGTTGGGAGGGAGAAAGGTGGGAAGGGTTATGAATGAGGTTCGAGCATGGTGGCAGGGAAAGGACCTGCTGTTATGTGAGGATACGTTGCATACACTCGTGGCTGTGGGGAGCCGTCTAGGGTGAAGGTGAGTAAATTAGCAAGGGTGGGAAAAGGCAGGGGGTAGGGTCTAGGATCGGTATTAGGGAAGTCGGTGTTCCCTGGAGGAGTGTATGGAGTAGTTTCGGGAAGTTGTGGATACCATCGTTAGTAAGGGATACCATGTATCGCTTTTTTACATGGGATATTGGCTTCAAGGGAGGTGTTGTATAATATGGGATTGGTAAGAGACAGAGCGTGTGAGTAGTGTGGGAGCAATGAAAATGTGTATCATGCTGTTTTTTTGTGTGAGGAGCTAGGGTATCTGAGGTTATGGTTTTGAAGGGTGCTTCAATTGGTAGGAGGGGGAAAATAATGGTGCTGAGAGTATTAAGCTTTGATATTGTGGGAGTTAGTAGTGAGGCGAGGCGAGCGATTATGTATTTGGCCGTCGATTTTATATATATCTCGTGGTCAATGAGACGAGTTTGAGAAGCGATCAGGATCAGGGCCATGGCCGCATGTTTTTATAGGACGTGTCTAAGAAATCTGAATATATATTGGAGAGCATGGGAGAGGGCTTTTCCTGAGGCATATAGAGAGATAACTGTAGGGAAATTATTAGAGTTAAGGTAATACAGTGTACCAAGGACTGGATTCTCAGGTGAGGAGGGGATAAATTTTCGTGTGAGTTGTAAATCTTTTTGTGATGGGGGAGTATGAATGAGGGGGAGGAAGGTGACGGATGACGACGATTATGACTTCATGACATAGGTATAAAAGGGGTGTGTTCCAGGTGGTGAGGAGGGGGCATTATGTAAGGGAACAGCATTGGGGGTTTTCACAGAGTCACTATGGACATGGTAATGCACAGGTTTAGTGCTTATGTTCATAAATATATATGTTTTGTTCATTGTATTTAGGAGTCCAATTGGTTGCATTTACGTTTTAGCGTGTAAAGCTTGCCCTTATGGATCACTGGTAGTATGAGTGATGGATATATGGAGTTTAGTTATGTGAAACCTTATCAGATGTGCCCTTAATAGGGTTGGTAGGGTGTCAGTATATTGTATAATATAGGTTAGGGCATCGGGTTTACTATTGGTTGCGATGCCTATTAACACTTCAAGAACTTAATTGCCAATTGTGCACGAAAATAATGTTATATATTTGTTCTACTGGGATCTTGGTGATCCTTTATGTAAAGTAAAGTAAATTTTATTTCATTGCAGATTACATAGGTATTGGTAGTTACAATATAAACTGAGTGCAAGGAGAGCCACTGACATGCCATGGCATTAGGGGCAGCTTATTCTAGTAACTTAAAGACTATGTACTTAATATTAGAGAAATTTATTGAGTTTATTCTAGTTAAAATTTGTTTTCAAATTACAGTATGATGATATTATACTGTTAAAATTATTATATGATGATACTAGATTGTAACAGGTGTTTAGATTCTTGAATGGTAATATGAAATTGAGATTATCTTAAGGAAAATAACATTGAGCATTTTTGACATTAACTTATAGTATGAGTATTTAGTTTTGGTGAGTAGGGGGTAACATAATAGTAACATATATTAAAAATTGAAATTATCTTATAGGAAAGTAATAATGAGCATTTTTCAAAGTAGTTTATAGTATGATTATTTAGTTTTGGGTGAGTAGGTGGTTTTTGAGTTGTGTCTTAAATTGATTTTCAGACAAGGTTATCTAATATTTACTGGTAATGAATTCCAGATTCTGGGGCCCTTTATGTGCATAGAAATTTTACATAGGTTGATATGAACACGGGGTATATCAAAAAGTGATCTGTGTCTTGTGTTGTGGTCATGTGTATGGTATACATTTGGTTAGAATGTACTGGCTTAATTGTATTTGTTAGAGTGTATGAGTTAGAATCATATTGAGATGTATTTAATTAGGGCCGTGTACTGAGGGATGGAAGGGGGGGGGGTCCTGGTAGCTGGGTTGGCTACTTGGATGGAATAACCCTAATTGTTAGGGATCCCATTTTGAAGAGATCCTGTCCTTTCAGTTCCGATTAGTGCACTGAGTGTGCAGGCTCCCATCGATGTCATGGTGTTTCAATAATAATAACTCATAAGGATATGTTCGACCATTGTATAATGTGTTTGTGTCATTCTATGTCACTTATAAGCGTTGCGACAATGCCCATACTTATTGTGGGAAGTTTCATTATAGCCTATTCTTTGTTCCAAAAATTATGGTCAATTGTCATACATATGTTTGTTCTTAGGGGGCCTTGGTGACCCTTTATGTGTAAGTTATTACATAGTTGAATTTGATGGGGCATGTGCAATTTGTATAAGAATATGGTACTGCTCCATAGTGTTTTCCTGTGATGTCCGGGAACAATGATTAGATTAGAGGGTTTGTATCATGTCATAGTGGACCTTAATTGATCCCTATGTAGGGAAGGGGAGGAATTTTTGGTAGCCAGCTGGCTACAGGGATGGTTATCAAATGTGCTATTGGGTATGGTGTTTACATCAGGTATAACCGTGTGTACGTATATTTCTGGTGTATGCAACTGGGGGTTTGTCATATATAGAGGAGTGATGTATATATATTTGAAATGTATTAGCTGATAAAATTTTGTATTGTAGCAGGACAAACCTATATAATGGAGGAGCTTTGTTATGGTTTCTAGTGTGATATGGTTATTTTCTGTTGCCGTTCACCTTGTTGTGGTAGGGTTATAGGTTATAGGCGCTGTCAGGCCTATGGGTCTCAATTATTATATGTCATATGTCTGGTGATCCATTTTGTTTTAATAAAAAAATAAAAAAAGATTTGATTTAATGTTTGTTAAATTAATTGTATAATTAAATTTTGATTGGAGACATAAAATCATAAGTATGAAAAGAGTTTATGTTTCTGGATTTGTTCTTTTCAACTGCGATAATAAAATAAAAATTAGGAAAACGGATTTAACAATGGGCTATCTAGTCAGTCATCTGAAACTGATGTCAGAGTGTGCGGTAAATTGTGGTTTTAATTTCACACTAACAGAGCCTGGCGAGACACTTTGCTTTTTCTCATGGGTGACCCCTTCGACTTCCTTAAGGACGTAGATAAAGATCGACTTCTCCCTTTCCTCCTCCCACTGTGTCTCCCTTTTCATCGTCAGAGATGCATTAGCATCTTCCGGTTCTGCCATGGTTATATCCCCTGTGTTCCTCTGTGTGTCCGGCCTACTCATTTGGCCCTGTCCACTGCTGTATTGTTGGGGTCTCTGCGTTTAGTGTGTCTGCTGCTTTGACTACCCTCTCATGTGTAGTTTCTGCACCCTCATTCGTTGCTTCTGTGGCGCCCTTCTTGTCCCTGGCTGCTTTTTCTATATCCCTCTCGTGCGGTGTTAGTATCCTACTCATCTTGCTTCAGGCCCCACGTGTGTTTGACAGTGGCTGAGCATACAAGAGTTCTTTTTTCTCCGCATTCCCATTGACTATGTCAGATGCCCCACGTGTGTGGCGTAATGATGGTGGTGGTGTAACGATGGTGGTGGTGTAATGATGGTGGTGGTGTAATGATGGTGGTGGTGTAATGATGGTGTGGTGTAATGATGGTGGTGGCGCAATGGTGGTGGTGGAGTAATGATGGTGGTGGCGTAATAATGGTGGTGGCGTAATGATGGTGGTGGCGTAATGATGGTGGTGGTGGTGATGGCAGGGATCAGTTTGGTATTGATGATGGTTTGTATGCGTGCGTGTGTGTCTGCATGTGTGTTAAAGTATAGGTACACAAACACATATGTACTCAAGCACACATATACTCATGGTTTAAAAGCAAATAACATAGTACGACCAGCAGTATTTGATATAATGCGAAATGACAGTAGTTTGTTGGACTATGTATTGGTGGATAAAATGTTGATGGGTAGACTTCAGGATGTACATGTTTATAGAGGGGCAACAGATATATCATCCACAGTAGACGCTGGATATTCTGGAGCGAGGTCCCAGGGGACTGGATTTAGTGGGACAAACGGATTCCTCAACTCTTGCTTGCTATCTGGAGTAAGATACTGCCAACCAGAAATGACAGGAGCTTCTCTATCTACTTAACATTAGACTACCACCACTTACCCAGGATAAGAAACATACCTTCATTACATCTTTAAAAACTCACTTGAACCGAAGGCGGTCTTGTTTTTTTGTTTTTTTTTTGATAATTAAATACTTTTTAATTTTTCCATTATTATTTTTCCTCAAATGTATTTATTTCTTTATCCATACTTCTGATCAGGAGGAAGGCATTTCCCTGACAATATGTATGGGGTAGATTTAAGAATGCAGTGTTAGCGTGTTCAGCAGAAGTTTGTGGATATAGGAGGGTGGGTGCAGGAGGGAAGAGGAGCGATTGATGGAATGATGAGGTAGAGAGAGTAGTAAGAGAGAAAAACTTAGCATATAAGAGCTTTTTATAAATTAGAAGTGATATAAGGAGGGAGGAGTATTTGGAGAGAAAGAGTTGTAAAGGAATGTAAAATGACAGCAAATGAGAGAGTGGGTGAGATGCTGTCAGCAATTTTGCTGAGAAGAAAAAGTTTTGGTGATTAATAAGTTGAGAAAGCTTGAGGAATAAATGGATTTGACAATTAAAAATAGAAGATGGAGAATTGAAAGTATTGAGAAGATGGATGGAATATTTTGAGGAACTGTTAAATGTTGATGAAGATAGGGAAGCTGGAATTTCGTGTATTGGCCAGGGAAATAAAACATCTTTTAGGAGTGAGGAAGAGCTAGATATGACTGTGGGGGGAGGTGAGTGAGGCTGTGGGTAGAATGAAAGGGGGTAAACCAGCTGGGATTGATGGAATCAAGACAGAAATGTTAAAAGCAGGTGGGGATATAATTTTGGAATGATTAGTACCTTTATTTATTAAATGTGTGAGATAAAGGTACCTAGGGATTGATAGAGAGCATGCATAGGTCCTTTGCATAGAGGCAAAGGGGACAAAGAGTGTAAAAATTATAGGTGAATAAGCCTTGTGAGTATACCTGGTAAAGTGTATGGTACAGTTATTTTTGAAAGAATTAAGAGTAAGATGGAAAACTGAATTGCAGATGAACAAGGCGGCTTTAGGAAGGGTAGGGGGTGTGTGGACCAGTTATTATTGAAAGATTTAAAAGTAAGATGGAGAACAGGATTGCAGATTAACAAGGCGGCTTTAGGAAGGGTAGGGGGTGTGTGGACCAGTTATTATTGAAAGATTTAAAAGTAAGATGGAGAACAGGATTGCAGATTAACAAGGCGGCTTTAGGAAGGGTAGGGGGTGTGTGGACCAGTTATTATTGAAAGATTTAAAAGTAAGATGGAGAACAGGATTGCAGATTAACAAGGCGGCTTTAGGAAGGGTAGGGGTGTGTAGACCAAGTGTTTACAGTGAAACATATAGGTGAAGAGAATTTAGATATGAATAAAGAAGTTTTCATTGCATTTATTGATTTGGAAAAGACATATGCTAGGGTGAATAGGGAAGCAATGTGGCAGATGTTGCAGGTGTATGGAATAGGTGGTAAGTTACTGAAAGCAGTTAAGATTTTTTTATGAGAATAGTGAGGCTCAGGTTAAAGCATGTAGAAGAGAGATTATTTCAGAATAAAAGTAGTCAACATGGTTGCTAAATATATTTATAGATGGGGTTGTAAGAGGAGTGAACGCTCGGGTGTTGGGAAGAAGAGTGGGATTAAAAGATAAAGAATCTAACACAAAGTGAAAGTTGTCATAGATGATCTTTGCTGATGACACTGTTTTTGGGAGATTCTGAAGAAAAGTTGCAGAGATTGGTGGACGAGTTTGGGGAAGGTAACAGACGGAAGTTAATAGTGAACATAGGAAAGAGCAAGGTGATGAGGTTAACAAAAATTTGGTAGTGAATGATTGGATATCAGATGACTGGAGGGAGGGAGTATGGAGGAAGTGAAAGTGTTCAGATATTTGGGAGTGGACTTGTCGGCAGATGGATCTATGAAAGACGAGGTGAACCATAACACTGACGAGGAAAAAACGGTGAGTGGTGCATTGAGGAGTCTGTGGAGACAAATGTTATACATGGAGGCAAAGAGGGGAATGTATAACAATAATAATAATAATAATAATAATAATAATAATAATAATAATAATATATTTATTTACTACAAGTACATGTACAAGGTATACAGTCCTAGCTGACATCAATGACATACTACTATATAGAAAGCCGCTTGTTATGCAGAGCATTTCGGGCAAATTAGGTCAGTTTTGTCCCAGGATGCGACCCACACTAGTCGACTAACACCCAGGTACCCATTTTAAATTGATGGGTGAACAGGGACAGGGACAGTAGGTGTCTTATGGAAACACGTCCCTAATGTTTTCCAGCTTTATGAAAGTATAGTGGTACCAACATCTTTTATGGGTGTAAATAATAAGTAGTGAATGTTGCAACAAGGAGAAGGCTGGAGGCAATGATGTCGTGTCTAAGGACAGTGGAGATGTCGTGTCTAAGGGCAATGTGTGGTGTGAATATTATGCGAAGAATCCGTAGCTTAGAGATTAGAAGGATGTGTGGGGTTTCTAAAAGCATTATCCAGAGGGTTGAGGAGGGGTTTTGAGATGGTTCGGACATTTAGAGGGGATGAAACAAAATAGGATGACTTATAGGGTGTATAAATCTGTAGTGGAAAGAGGGCAGGGAAGGGGTCGTCCTAGGAAAGGTTATAGGGAGGGGGTAAAGGAGGTTTGGTGTTTGAGGGGCTAAACCATGGAGGAAACATGCGTGAGCATGTTAGTAGAGAGTGGAGGCATATGGTTTTATGACATGACGTGCTGTTGGAGTGTGAGGAAAGTAACATGAAGGGATTCAGGGAAACGAGTCACCCGGACTTGAGTCCTGGAGGTGAGAAGTACAGTGTCTGCGCTCTGAAGGAGAGGTGATATATTACAGTTTTTTACTGGAATATCAGTTCACCTCTGGCAAGACAGTGATGGAGTGAGTGATGATCAAAGTATTTCTTCTTTTTCGGATCACCCTGCCTTGGTGGAAAACGGCCGACATATATATATATATATATGTCTATTTTCTAGACACAAGACGGACTACTCACCTGCTCTCACCGGACTCATGATGCAATGAATATGTTTACTGTGCATCATTGTGCATTGACTTGAGGAAGCTTTTTGCGTAGAGAAAATGCTCTCTCTAAGTTTTACTGTGCATTTGTAGTTCGAACAGTTCACGAAATTTAACATATATAGCACTTATAAATTAATATGCCTTTTCCCTGCAGATTACATCACAAACTAGTGTATAATAGAATGTGATATCACCTGAGAGTCAACTGTTTACACATTTACCTTGACGTAACATCCTCTGAAGACATAACAACTCGCTGGGAATTATTATTCATGAGATAAGCATGTATTTACTTACCAGAAATCTTGATATTTCTGTTTGGGCAGCAGAAGCAGGACTTTGGTATTTACACTGAACCACCGCCAGAAGGCAGCAGAAAACACAAACATATTGCCAACGTAGCTCAGCTCTCGATAATATTGTTGATAAATAACTTAAAGGTCGGTAATGTTTACAATACAAGTTACTCAAGGGAGATGTACTGTACATACCTAAATATTCCCTGGCGACATAAATATTATAGTAATGGATCACTGCAATACGACTCCTGGCCCATGAAAAGCAGGTTTAACTCACGATGATCCTCTTAGACGTCCTCATAGACCGTATTAGAGGTTTAGCGATGTGTTTATATTTTATAAGTTTAGAGTGAAGCAGATCTTAATAACGGGAAGAGAAGGGAGTGGACTGGGTATTATGGGCAGGTATTTTTTTGTGCTGACCTTAAATATATGCTGGCCAGGCAGTGTAGTCTTCACTATCAGGTCTGTGTATCTCAGTGATGCTGACCTGTCATTGCTGTCTCGTAGACCACATCTGTGTAGCTCGGTGATACATTGTCTCTGGTAACAATTAGGTATATGAATCCGACAAGCTGACGTAAATGACACATTCACAAACATTTAAAACATTATAATAGGAAACGTGTCAGTCCTGTATCCCTGTTCATCAGGGGCTCCAACAAGGTCCCGGAACATGAATGTTACCTGTTTAAATGTATCACTGACCTCTAGAACACCAGTGTCTGTGTCAGTGTTAGAGTAAATAAAAACATTTCCCTCGGGTAGACTTCCTGGAAATTCCTCAGCTGATAATCATATATTACAACAAAATTCTATATGTCTGGCGAAGGTTCTTTTCGTTAAATTCATCAGTGCTAAGAAAATACTGAACACCGGGACTGATACCCTCAACTACTGTCATCGTACATCATCTCTTAATTGAACTGAAAAAGCCACCGGTTGTGAAACTTCCTCAAATAAAAATACCCAGGTGTTGCTCACGTGTTTTAATTCCTTATCCTTATATCACAAATTTCTTTAATCTGAATCTTAGATAATATGGTTCATGGTATACTGAGATTACGTAAAGGTATCCCGATCACTGGGATACTAGAATGGTTCCTTATTAACACTGCACCAGATCTAGGTCGAAAGTGCTAAAGGTAAAGTTAGCACAACAATATTGTAATGTATGACGTGTTACGTAGCTTCTGCCAAGTTAAGAACTATGAATTAATATCAGAGAAACTGAGTAAAAGTGTCATAAATTAATGACATTTTGCTTTTGGTTTACGCATTCACTTAACTCGGTTTTTTTTATTTAAAATCCTTTTGTTGGCGGGTTTAAATATTTTTCTTGTTCAATGCACAAAGCATCACCTGTGCAGGTTGTGTCTTCCATGTAGGTTGTCTTCCATGTAGGTTGTCTTCCATGTAGGTTGTCTTCCGTGTAGGTTGTCTTCCGTGTAGGTTGTCTTCCATGTAGGTTGTCTTCCGTGTAGGTTGTCTTCCATGTAGGTTGTCTTCCATGTAGGTTGTCTTCCATGTAGGTTGTCTTCCATGTAGGTTGTCTTGCATGTAGGTTGTCTTCCGTGTAGGTTGTCTTCCATGTAGGTTGTCTTCCGTGTAGGTTGTCTTCCATGTAGGTTGTCTTCCATGTAGGTTGTCTTCCGTGTAGGTTGTCTTCCATGTAGGTTGTCTTCCATGTAGGTTGTCTTCCATGTAGGTTGTCTTCCGTGTAGGTTGTCTTCCATGTAGGTTGTCTTCCATGTAGGTTGTCTTCCATGTAGGTTGTCTTCCATGTAGGTTGTCTTCCATGTAGGTTGTCTTGCATGTAGGTTGTCTTCCGTGTAGGTTGTCTTCCGTGTAGGTTGTCTTCCGTGTAGGTTGTCTTCCATGTAGGTTGTCTTCCATGTAGGTTGTCTTCCGTGTAGGTTGTCTTCCATGTAGGTTGTCTTCCATGTAGGTTGTCTTCCATGTAGGTGGTCTTCCATGTAGGTTGTCTTCCATGTAGGTTGTCTTCCATGTAGGTTGTCTTCCATGTAGGTTGTCTTCCATGTAGGTTGTCTTCCATGTAGGTTGTCTTCCGTGTAGGTTGTCTTCCATGTAGGTTGTCTTCCATGTAGGTTGTCTTCCGTGTAGGTTGTCTTCCATGTAGGTTGGCTTCCATGTAGGTTGTCTTCCGTGTAGGTTGTCTTCCATGTAGGTTGTCTTCCATGTAGGTTGTCTTCCATGTAGGTTGTCTTCCATGTAGGTTGTCTTCCATGTAGGTTGTCTTCCATGTAGGTTGTCTTCCATGTAGGTTGTCTTCCATGTATGTTGTCTTCCATGTAGGTTGTCTTCCGTGCAGGTTGTCTTCCATTTAGGTTGTCTTCCATGTAGGTTGTCTTCCATATAGGTTGTCTTCCATGTAGGTTGTCTTCCGTGAAGGTTGTCTTCCATGTAGGTTATGTCTTCCATGCAGATTGTGTCTTCCATGCAGGTTGCCTTCCATGAAGGTTGTCTTCCATGTAGATTGTCTTCCCTGTAGGTTGTCTTCCATGTAGGTTGTCTTCCATGTATGTGGTCTTCCATGTAGGTTGTCTTCCATGTATGTTGTCTTCCATGTAGGTTGTCTTCCATGTATGTTGTCTTCCGTGTAGGTTGTCTTCCATGTAGGTTGTCTTCCATGTAGGTTGTCTTCCATGTAGGTTGTCTTCCGTGTAGGTTGTCTTCCATGTAGGTTGTCTTCCATGTTGGTTGTCTTCCATGTAGGTTGTCTTCCATGTAGGTTCTCTTCCATGTAGGTTGTCTTCTGTGATGGTTGTCTTCCATGTAGGTTGTCTTCCATGTAGGTTGTCTTCCATGTAGGTTGTCTTCCATACAGGTTGTCTTCCATGTAGGTTGTCTTCCATGTAGGTTGTCTTCCATGTAGGTTGTCTTCTGTGAAGGTTGTCTTCCATGTAGTTTGTCTTCCATGTGGTTGTCTTCCATGTAGGTTGTCTTCCATGTAGGTTGTCTTCCATGTAGGTTGTCTTCTGTGAAGGTTGTCTTCCATGTAGGTTGTCTTCCATGTAGGTTGTCTTCCGTGTAGGTTGTCTTCCATGTAGGTTGTCTTCCATGTAGGTTGCCTTCCGGGTATGTTGTCTTCCATGTAGGTTGTCTTCCATGTAGGTTGTCTTCCATGTAGGTTGTCTTCCATGTAGTTTGTCTTCCATGTAGGTTGTCTTCCATGTAGGTTGTCTTCCATGTAGGTTGTCTTCCATGTAGGTTGTCTTCCATGTAGTTTGTCTTCCATGTAGGTTGTCTTCCATGTAGGTTGTCTTCCGTGTAGGTTGTCTTCCATGTAGGTTGTCTTCCATGTAGGTTGTCTTCCATGTAGGTTCTCTTCCATGTAGGTTGTCTTCCATGTAGGTTGTCTTCCATGTAGGTTGTCTTCCGTGTAGGTTGTCTTCCATGTAGGTTGTCTTCCATGTAGGTTGTCTTCCATGTAGGTTGTCTTCCATGTGGTTGTCTTCCATGTGGTTGTCTTCCATGTAGGTTGTCTTCCATGTAGGTTGTCTTCCATGTAGGTTGTCTTCCATGTAGGTTGTCTTCCATGTAGGTTGTCTTCCGTGTAGGTTGTCTTCCATGTAGGTTGTCTTCCATGTAGGTTGTCTTCCGTGTAGGTTGTCTTCCGTGTAGGTTGTCTTCCATGTAGGTTGTCTTCCATGTAGGTTGTCTTCCATGTAGGTTGTCTTCCATGTAGGTTGTCTTCCATGTAGGTTGTCTTCCATGTAGGTTGTCTTCCGTGCAGAATGTCAAGCAGACATCTCCAACAGCGACATGGATGCCAATGACGTACTGAAGAATATAGTGAAGAAAAACACGTTGCAGAAGCTTTTATTGGCACGTTTCGCCCTGTGTGGACTTTTTTCAATTCATGACTTGATAAAGCTCTATACATAGAGCGAAACGTTGTATTAATGGTAGTTTGGCAACGTGCGTCTTTCCTTCACTTCCTTAGTTATGCTGTGTGTCGTTTCAAACTTGTTTATCTTCTCTCTGCTAACCAAGATTACGTTTCATGTTTATCTTCTCGCTCATGACAGTGAGGAGGTGGTGGGTCCTGCTGGGACCAGCAGGTTCATCACTATGGTCCACCATGATGGTCCATCTCCACCCTGGCTCACCACCACCCTGGCTCACCACCACACTGGCTCACCACCACCTGGCTCACCCCCACCCTGGCTCACCACCACCCTGGCTCACCACCACCCTGGCTCACCCCCACCATGGCTCACCACCACCCTGGCTCAACACCACCCTGGCTCACCACAACCCTGGCTCACCACCACCTGGCTCACCACCACCCTGGCTCACTACCACCCTGGCTCACT
>WNWK01038231.1:0-18054 GCA_009830355.1 Cherax destructor | reverse complement strand
GACCACCATCCTAGCTCTGGTCTCAGACCACCATCCCAGCTGCTAGGTCTCAGACCACCATCCTAGCTGCTAGGTCTCAGACCACTATCCCAGCTGCTAGTCTCAGACCACCATCCCGCTGATCTCAGACCACTACCACCGTCCAGACCACCTCCTAGCTGATGTCTCAGACCACTATCCCAGCTGCTGGTCTCAGACCACCATCCTAGCTGCTGGGTCTCAGACCACCATCCAGCTGCTAGGTCTCAGACCACCATCCTAGCTGCAGGTCTCAGACCACCATCCCAGCTGCTAGGGTCTCAGACCACCATCCTAGCTGCTGGTCTCAGACCACCATCCCAGCTGCTAGGTCTCAGGCACCATCCTAGCTGCTAGGTCTCAGACCACCATCCTAGCTGGTCTGAGACCTGGCAGCTGGTGGTCTGAGACCTAGCAGCTAGGATGGTGGTCTACCACCATCCCAGCTGCTGGTCTCAGACCACCATCCTAGCTGCTAGGTCTCAGACCACCATCCCAGCTGCTAGGTCTCAGACCACCATCCCAGCTGCTAGGTCTCAGACCACCATCCTAGCTGCTAGGTCTCAGACCACCATCCCAGCTGCTAGGTCTCAGAGCACCATCCTAGCTTCTAGGTCTCAGACCACCATCCCAGCTGCTAGGTCTCAGAGCACCATCCTAGCTGCTAGGTCTCAGACCACTATCCTAGCTGCTAGGTCTCAGACCACCATCCTTGCTGCTAGGTCTCAGACCACCATCCCAGCTGTTAGGTCTCAGACCACCATCCCAGCTGCTAGGTCTCAGACCACCATCCTAGCTGCTTGGTCTCAGACCACCATCCTAGCTGCTAGGTCTCAGACCACCATCCTAGCTGCTAGGTCTCAGACCACCATCCTAGCTGCTAGGTCTCAGACCACCATCCCAGCTGCTAGGTCTCAGACCACCATCCCAGCTGCTAGGTCTCAGACCAGGCCGCCGCTGAGACGATGAGTTGCCTCAGCGAGAGGTCTCCACTGTGTGTGTGTGTGTGTACTCACCTAATTGTGGTTGCAGGGGTCGAGACTCAGCTCCTGGCCCCGCCTCTTCGCTGTCCGCTACTGGGTCTCTGCTCTCCCTGCTCCATGAGCTCTATCATACCTCGTCTTAAAACTATGTATGGTTCCTGCCTCCACTATATCTTTCTCTAGACTATTCCACTTCCTGACTACTCTGTGGCTGAAGAAATGCTTCCTAACATCCCTTTGACTCATCTGAGTCTTCAGCTTCCAGTTGTTCCCCTTGTTTCTGTGTTCCCTCTGGAACATCCTGTCCCTGTCTACCTTGTCGATTCCCCGTGTATTTTGTATGTCGTTATCATGTCTCCTCTGACCCTTCTTTCCTCCAGTGTTGTTAGCCCTATTTCCCTAAACCCTTTTCTTCATAGGACAGACCCCTGAGTTGTGGAACTAGCCTTGTCGCAAACCTTTGCACTTTCTCTAGTTTCTTTACGTGCTTGACCAGGTGTGGGTTCTAGACTGGTGCTGCATATTCTAGTATGGGCCTGACGTACACGGTGTACAGTGTCTTGAACGATTCCTTGTTTAGGTAACGGAACGCTAATCTTAGGTTTGCCAGTCGCCCATATGCTGCCGCAGTTATCTGGTTGATGTGTGCCTCGGAGATGCACTTGGCGTTATACTCACCCCAAGGTCTTTCTCCTTTGCCGAGGTTTGTAGCCCTTGTCCACCTAGCCTGTACTCTGTCAGCGGTCTTCTTTGTCCTTCTCCGATCTTCATGACTTTGCATTTGGTGGGATTGAATTCGAGAAGCCAGTTGCTAGACCAGATGTCAAGCTTGTCCAGGTCTGTTTGAAGTCCTGCTTGGTCCTCTTCCGATGTGATTCTCCTCATTAATTTCACATCATCTGCGAACAGAGACACTTCTGAGTCTATCCCATCCGTCATGTCGTTTACATATACCAAGAATAACACTGGTCCTAGGACTGACCTTTGCGGTACGCCGCTCGTCTGAGCGCCCACTGTGATACCTCATCACGCACCATGACCCGTTGTTGCCTCCCTGTGAGGTATTCCCTGATCCATTCCAGTGCCCTTCCTGTTATACATGCTTGTTCTTCCAACTTCTTTACTAATCTCATGTGAGGAACTGTGTCGAAGGCCTTCCTGCAGTCCAGGAAAATGCAATCAACCCACCCTTCTCTCTCTTGCCTTACCTCTGTTACTTTATCATAGAACTCTAGGAGGTTTGTTACACAGGATTTGCCCTCCCGGAATCCGTGCTGTCTGGTGTTTATTATCCTGTTCAGCTCGAGGTGCTCCACCATTCTTTTCCTGATGATTTTCTCCAGGACTTTGTACACTATACATGTAAGTGACACTGGTCTATAGTTTAGTGCCTCTTTTCTGTCTCCTTTTCTAAAGATGGGGACTACATTGGCCTTCTTCCATACCTCAGGTATCTGCCCATTTTCAAGGGATGTGTGGAATATTATGGTAAGTGGCACACTCAGTACCTCAGCTCCTTCCCGAAGAACCCACGGGGAGATATTGTCCGGACCCATCGCCTTTGAGGTATCAAGGTCACTGAGTAACTGCTTCACCTCCTCCTCAGTTGTGTGTATGCCCTCTAGCACTTGATATATCCCTTGTTGGTGACGCACCC
This sequence comes from Cherax destructor, assembly GCA_009830355.1. Taxonomy (NCBI): domain Eukaryota; kingdom Metazoa; phylum Arthropoda; class Malacostraca; order Decapoda; family Parastacidae; genus Cherax; species Cherax destructor. Next base: position 15,396 of record WNWK01038231.1, on the reverse strand, counting down.
CATCCTGTCTACCCAGCTGCCTTCCTTCCTCCACTGTGAATACTTCCTTAAACCTCAAGTTGAGCTCCTCACATACCTCTTGATCATTGCTTGTGAGTTCCCCATCTTCTCTCCTCAGCCTTATCACCTGGTCTTTAACTGTTGTTTTCCTTATGATGTGACTGTACATGAGCTTGGTCGGACTTAACTTTCGATGCTATGTCGTTTTCGTACTGTTTCTGGGCCTCCCTCCGTACCTGTGCATACTCGTTTCTAGCTCTTCTACAACTCTCTTTGTTTACTTGGGTTCTTTGCCTTCTGTACCTTTTCCATTCTCTGACACTCTGAGTCTTTGCCTCCCTGCACCTTTGGGTAAACCAGGGCTCTTTCTGGCCTTCCGTTTAATCTTTTTCCTCTGGGTATAAACCGTTCCTCTGCCTCCTTGCACTTTGACCCTATGTATTCCATCATTTCATTTATTGTCTGTCCATCCATTTCCTTTCCCACTGAACCTCCTGCAGGAAATTCCTCATGCCTGTGTAGTTTCCTCTTTTAAAATCTGGTTTGTCTCTTTCGGTACCGTTTTCCCCCTCCACCTGTAGCTCTACAATGTACTCAAAGCTCAGCACCATATGGTCACTGGCTCCCAGGCTCTCGTGTGTTATGTCTTCAATATCTGAGCTGTTCAGGGTGAATACAAGGTCCAGTCTTGCTGGTTCATCTTCTCCTCTCACTCTGGTCGTGTCCCTGACATGTTGGTGCATCAGGTTTTCCAGTACTGCATCCATCATCTTGGCTCTCAAGTTTCTGGACCCCATGTGGTTCTTGGTTCTCCCAGTCGATCTCCCTGGGTTGAAATCGCCCATGACCAGTAGCTTCGCTCTGCTCATGTGCGCTTTTCTTGCCACCTCTGCCAGAGTGTCCACCATCGCTCTGTTGTTCTCATCATATTCCTCACCTGGCCTCCTGCAGTTCTGTGGTGGGTTATACATCACTGCAATGATTATTTTGTGTTCCCCAGACTGGATGGTACCTACTATGTAGTCCCTTTCTCTACACACCTCCATTCCTTCCATTTCCTCAAATTTCCAACGGTTCCTTACAAGCAGTGCGACCCCTCCTCCCCCCGGCTCCTCCTATCTTTCCTCAGGATCTGATATCCCTGTGGGAAGATTGCATCTGATACTGTCTCCTTTAGTTTGGTTTCTGTGACAGCTATGATGTCTGGGGACACTTCACCTATTCTTTCATTCCACTCTTCATACTTGTTCGTAATTCCGTCCGCGTTTGTGTACCAAACCTTCAACCTTGTTTCCAATACTGTGTCCCTGGGGAGATCTTGGTGGGTTGAGGGGTGTGGGTGGGGTGCCCATAGGGGGTTGCAGCATGGGTGGGGGGGATTGTATGGTTGGGGTATGGGTTGGTGGGGTGGAGTTTGTGGTGGGGGTGGGGGGTAGCTGTGATGTTGGGTTTTGGGTTGCTGGGGTGGGGGCAGTGGGACTGATGAGTGTGTGTGGTGTTAAAGGGTATGGTTGGCGTGGGGGTTTTGTGATTTTAGGTCCACCGTGGGTACTTCCAGTGTGTGTGTTTGTCCTGTTTGGGCTTGGTGTCCTCCGTATCTTGCTGTCTCCTCTCTCTCCTCTCTTCGCCTTCTTATCTGCTCCTTCCGAGCCTCCCTTTCTTCCTGCGTTCTGTCCCGATCTAGGTATACATTCCGGTACCCCTGATTCGTCCTCAGCCGTGCTTTCTCTTGCAGGATCATGGTACGGGCTGATTCTGCTTTGAAGATTACCTTGAGAGGTCGATTTCTTTCCCTTGTGTACCACCCAATTCTCCGAAAATTTGTCACTTGGGCGTGTCTCCCTATTGCTAGCATGATACCTTCGATCCTTTCTTTCTCCTCCTGTTTTCTTCTGTCGTGGGTGTCCCCTTCGACTTCCTTCAGGCCATAGATAAAGATCGACCTCTCCCTTTCCTCCTCCCACTGTGTCTCCCATTGCCTCGTCAGAGGTGCTTTGGCCTCTCCCGGTGCTGTCATGGTTGTATCCCCAGTGTTCCTTTGTGTGTCCGGCCTGCTCAAAAGTCCCTGTCCGTTGCAGTGTGTTGATGGAGTCTCCTCGTTTAGTGTGTCTGCTGCTTTGTCTGCCCTCTCGTGTTTTGTTACTGTGCTCTCATTTTTTGTTACTGTGGTGCTCCTCTTGTCCCTGTCTGCTTCTTCTATGTCCCTCTCGTGTGTTGTTAGTATCCTGCTCGTCTTGCTTTGTGTCTGCCAGTGTCTGTGCATGCAAGAGTTCTCCTTTTTTCTCCTCATTCCCTTTGGCTGAGTCAGGTGCACAAGCTCCGAGCGCTGCTTCTGGCCAGGTACTTTTGTCTCTATTCTGTGTCATTCCCTGCAGCTTCACTTCTAAGATCCGTATCTTGGCTTCTGCTTTTTTGACTTGCATTTCCCATTTTCTACTCTCCTCAGCTATCCTTTTCTCCATTCCCATGCTGATCACCAATATCTTCCTCTCCCATTCCTCTTCCTCTTCCCGTGTGTGTGTGTGTGTGTGTGTGTGTGTGTGTGTGTGTGTGTGTGTTTCTTCCTACAGGTCGGCTATTGGCTTTTTCCTTTATTGTTAATTTATTATTATTATTATTATTATTATTATTATTATTATTATTATTATTATTATTATTATTATTATGATGATGATGATGATGATTCTTATTGTAATGTCATAATTTTGATTATTATGATTAATATATTATCCTTGCTATTATCTTCACGAAAGAACCGCTAAACCCGAATGGGTCATTCAGCTCTCTTCACCAAGCAGGCATTATCCCAGCACATGCGTGAGGTGGTGACGGCATGATCCTCGGAGTGCCACGGCGCCTCATACATCGTAATGGCCGCATCGCTCCCTTGAGGCAGTTGCTGTATATTTGTATATAATTATATGGTGGGGTCGTCGTTCCTGGCCAATATATCATCGTGACCTCAATGTATCCCACGTGGTGGAGGCAGCAATGGAGGTCAAACTATGATACATGTTGGTATTGGTAGCGTGCAGGAGATATATTCACGCTGCCGCGAGGTCGCTGCTGATCTCTGGCCTTGGTTTACAACGAGATGCAGTGAATTGTTGTTTTGGTACCTTTTATGAGGTTAATATTAAGTTTAGGAGCTCCATTTTATTATGAGGTTAATATTCAGGGGCTAGAGTGTATTATTATGTTAATATTAAGTTTCGAAGCACGAGTTTGTTACCAGGGTAATATTAAGTTTAGGGGCTGGAGAATTAAGTACTAAGTTGTTAATGTACTGGAGACAGTTAATCTTGGGGCGTATAGGAAGAATTATTTTTCCGGTAACCCCTTCCTAGCCCTCAAAAAAAAAAATAAACGTAACCCGATCAAACCTAACCTAGAATTTTTCTCTAAATCTAGATTACATTAGGCCAACTTGGGTCACTTTTTTTCCTTGCCTACCAACAACTTGGTCTTCCCCATATGCAGAAGATATAACTGTTTTCATTGCACAATCCACAGTATTTAATAATTTACATAACAGGTTATCGCTAATCTCAAAATCGAGCCCCCAAATTCTATATTAACCCATTTTTGCTAGAAATCTCCTGAGATATGCCTTTAATTGGTGTTCTAACATTACTATTTTTAAACTGACACCACCTCATTCGATCGGTTTTAATTTTTCCCCACTGGTCCAGTGTACAGGGAAGAGGGTCATGCAGTTATTGGTGGACACAGGTGCCCGACGATCAGTGTTACATGGCCTATTCCGGGAGAAAACATGTTCTGATCGGCTTCCAGTTTTCAAAACTGGTGTGACCTACAAAGTAGATACGCATGTTATGGATAATTTAATTTTTAAATAGGTGGGTATTTTTACTCATGAAATATCTTGACTGTCTTCCTAAATCCTTAATGGTTGATGTTTCTTACGTGAAAGATGTTATTCTATAAGCTTATTCTGTGTCGATATAAATTTACTAGTATTTTAACGTAGTTAAACAACATCGAATCGTTGGATTCCAAGCGACACCTAAAGAATGCCTCTTCTGGATGGCTTCAAACTTTTAGGGCGTGTGTGTTTTCCTGAACGCTTGGTTCGCCTTGATGCTGGATTGCATAAGCCTCAATATAAAACTTATTAAATAAATTGTAATATTTATTTCCTTTCAATATGTAAAGAATGGCTCTTTCGATCGGTTTCAAACCATTAACGCTGATGCATTCGATAAAAAGGATGACACCCTATAGGTTTATATTCTTTAGGTAAAAACTTAACAATTTACTAATACAATAGCACCACATGAAGCACATTAACACTACACAAAAACACAACATAAATATCGAATAATTCACAATAACACTACATAACACACAATAAATACTACATAACACACGATAACACTACGTAACACACAATAACACTACGTAACACACGATAACACTACGTAACACACAATAACACTACGTAACACACAAGAACACTACATAACACACAATAACACTATGTAACACACAATAACACTACGTAACACACAATAACACTACGTAACACACAAGAACACTACGTAACACACTAACAAGTAACACACCTACGTAACACACAATAACACTAGAACACACAATAACACTACGTAACACACAATAACACTACATAACACACAATAACACTACGTAACACACAATAACACTACGTAACACACAATAACACTACGTAACACACAATAACACTACGTAACACACAATAACACTACGTAACACACAATAACATTACATAACACTACATAAAACACGATAATTGTGTAGGTTTCAATTTCCTAATTGTATTAAACAAATTGGGAGGCGTGTCTCCGTGAGACACCTTGAGAATGCTTCATCATATCTGTTTTTAACTTTCATTACTTGTTATGTTTTACTCATAGAAAGAATAATTTTTTTAATGGGATTTTCGAATTCCTATTTGCCAAGTTTCCGCGTGAAAATTTTGTGTATAATTCTTACCCTTCTAAAAAAAAATCTGGGAATCACGTAAAAGTTGGAGAGATTTATATTTACATAATTAAATTTACACTAATTAATACTTTATGCAATTTCCCTAGCGTAGCAGACTGGTGTGAATTTTATTAAGATTAGCCTATTTTGTTTAATTATATCACAGAGAAACTAAATCCAATGAAAAAAAAAATCTACCTCTCCCAGGAGGAGAGTTAGTGGGAGGGAACTCTACGGACGTCGCCGGCCAGGTTTCAGATAATGATTCCATCTTTTTTTTTTTTTTTAATGGGTTAAGCTCTAGCTCATGAGCCGCTTGAGAGAGTTCAGTACTTCTTATAGGAGTTTCTACAGTTGTATTTTTGTGAGAGTTGAGCCACAGTTGTTTTCTTTTTGTGGAAGTTGATCTACAGTTATATTCTTATATTCTTCAGGGCTTTTCGAGGTTAAGTTACATATACCAGACCTCTTGAGGTGCTTAAAGCTGGTATGCCTCTTGAAATTGTTGATATCTATCTCTTGAAACTCTTGGAATAGTTCAGCTAGGTCTATTGAGAGAGTTGAGCTGCAGCTCCTCTGCCTATTAGGGCGATCTGAAGATCAGTTACTAGGCCTCTTGCGTGGGTTAAGGTATAAGGGGGTTGGGATACGAGGGATACCGGAGAGAGATGCAGGTGGGATAACTCACTGTGAATGGTAAGGGTTACATAATGTTAGATTTGGGTCACTCAGATTTGATCCAGGGAAACGAAGAGGAGCTTTAGTTCCCTGGATCGAGAGCTTGAGTTCATTAGCGTATTGGCGTATTTACACGCGCTTCCCCTATCCCTTCATTGTACCGGGACCACAATACCAGTAACATTCCAGGCTTGTGGTAGATGGCACAAGGCAAGGCACCAGGTTCTTGTACTCTGTAAGTCTGAACCGGTGATATACCAGACTTGTAGTTGCCTGGTTATAGTTTCCTTAGTATGGGTACGGTGAGATGACTGTCTTGTTAGGTACCAGAGGCAGGTCTGTGCAGCAGCTGTACACAGCAGCAGCAACAGCAGCAGCACCGGGGAAGGGGTGACCCACATTCATATTGACCAGCGGGTTGCGGCGCTCTGCGCCCCTTCCCCTTCCCCTCTGGTACCCCAACCCTTCCCTCAACCCCCTCCCACACACTTAATTACACATCAAAGCACAAAAAAATGGCAAGTTATGTACACGGCAAAAAGAGATGACTAACAATTATGAGAAATAGTGTCACGTACTGATGAGAGATATCCAGGAACCTGGTTCTTCATTACTCTGCTAAGGCAATCTCTTGCAGGCTTTTTGTCCTTATGTTTTATCTGATTTACTGCAGAGACGGGATTTTCAGAACTTTTCCCCCTGGGCCCCGTTAAGTGTGTTTTAAGTGGGTCACTTGACTGGTGAATGGGCCACGTGGCCGTGTGGTGAGTGGGCCACGTGGTTGTGTGAAGAGGGGACCACGTGGCTGTGTGAAGAGTGGGCCACGTGGCCGCATGGTGAGTGGGCCACGTGGCCGCATGGTGAGTGGGCCACGTGGCCGTGTGGTGAGTGGGCCACGTGGCCGCATGGTGAGTGGGCCAGGTAGTTCTGCTATGTGAGTGGGTCTAACGTACATTCTAAACAATCCTTGAAATATATCCAGTCACGTGTATCCTATAATCTGCTAATACAGCGCACATAACTCTATTAACTGCATTTGGACAATACACTAATACTTTTTTAAATGATCAACCCAAAATCGATCAGATGTATTTACAGTTATTTTCCACATGCCTTTTAATTACCATGGTGTGCGCTCCAACGTTCACGAGGCACCATAGTTAAAACTTATCATTCACTTTCAACCCCACCTGCTCCATCTCTCCAGAACTTCCTAAAAGTTTTCAGCAGTTTAATTTATTGATTTTCTTAAAATGTTTGTTTCATTAGTACATATTCACTCTCACAAATCATTTCTATAAATAAGAAAATAGTTGAAGCAAGCATTGATAGTTGATGACCCCTTCAAGGGAGGTTCCTTGATGGTGGTGAGGCGCTGTTGATTCAAGGAATTGAACTTGTCCTCCCCATTCTTGGATAAAACTTTAATACTTCCCATTCCCCAGGAGCTGTATGACCCCTAAATGTAATAATAATGATCCTTCCTTATTACAATGTACTAGAAAGTGCAAAACGTTTATCTTTGGGGTTCCATGAGAGGCAATGAGATTCGACCCAAGGAAAGGGAAGATAGACACACTTACATCAAGAGCCCCTCGTCGACATCAAGAAACCGCCCTTGAACGGTGATCCTTAATGCCAGCCTCATGGTGACACTGATCTTGAGGTATCCCATACATAACCCTCTCCTATTATTAATTTTGTTCTCTCGCCTTCCTTGCATACAAAATATATTTTATCTACTCCAATAGTTTATCGCTTACTCATGCTTTGCAGTGTGCAATCTAAACTTTTTGCGAGGGACTATCACAAGCGTTTTTCTTAGTACTAATAAATGTAACACCAACTGTTTTTCATTGTGCTGTTTGTGTGACTGTCATACCGAAATGGGTTAAATATACAAGATCTTTTTTGACTCAAAGTTGCATTTTATATCGATTATTTTACTAATTTCTTAGTGTATTCTATTCCCCTTTAAATATTTTTTTTCTAATGTTTTTGCCTATTTGAAGAGATTTCCTATTATCACACTTTTTCGATAATCTTACAATATTTGTTTTTATTATATCCGGTAATTTACCCTCTCGGAAAAACTCAGAGAATATTAGTACGGATAACAATGTTTCTTTGCACATTCTTTTACAACCTGGGGTGTTATACCATCTGGTCCCTAGACTTGGAAGGTGAAGGTTGTGGGTGTGTAGAGGGAAAAAATGTGTGAGGTTATATGAAAGGATGGTAGGGGCGTTTATAGAGTGAGGGGTGGTTGGAGGATGGTGGAGACGTGTAGAAAAGATGGTGGAGGAGTTTGGAGCAATATTTTTGTAGCTCAGCCTGACACACAAAGCACTAAATTGTTCTTATCTATTGATCACATCAATTGCTGGCTTGCCGCCCTATTTTTAACACGCAACACTCACGGAAGTAGCGTACTCTTGTCTCAGCCAGAAGCACCGCCGGAAGTAGCGTACTCTTGTCTCAGCCAGAAGCACCGCCGGAAGTAGCGTACTCTTACCTCAGCCAGTAACACGCACGGAATTAGCATACTATTACCTCAGCCAGTAACACGTACGGAAGTAGCGTACTCTTGCCTCAGTAAAACGCATGGAATTAGTGTACTCTTGCCTCAGTAAGTAACACGCACGGAATTAACGTACTCTTACCTCAGCCAGTAATAAATTGGACTTGTTATTAAGCAATAATGTTGCTGTGGTCACTAATCTATCCCCGCCAACCAGCGTGTGAAAGGCTGTTTTGAGCTACAGGTGGAGTGTAAGTTGTTCCGACCCCCACCTACACTACTCTTATTGGTGTTATTACTATATTCATGGGGAAACGGTAAACCCATGGGAGGTCATACAGCGCCTGGGGAAGAGGTTTCCTGCCTGCGGCCCCATCACACCTCAACGGGAACATCGAAAGAAATATACATAAATGTAGATTATATCAGGCGAGATATGAATCGTACGTTGGATTGCGGCCATCAGTAACTGCCTGGTTGATCAGGCCTTGATCTGGCACGAGGCCTGGTCTGGGACAGGCCCCGGGGGCATTGATCCCTGAAAACATCCTTCGGGTAATATACCATAACAATGACGGAAACTATAAGACCAACAATGTTTACATATGCAATATATCCAGTAGGATACCTAGAAATATATGGAAAGAGACTAGTGAGGGGGGGGGCTGGTAGATACGTAACATTCCTTAAAGAACAATGAGACGAAAAGATCATGATGACTTAAGATTTTGAATCGTGTATTGGGGACCATTGCATTGTTGGTACTATTGATATTATTATTATCTTTATTAGCTGTGAGTTCGATTCGATTATGATTGTGTTACAGGTTGTACGAGGCAGTGATCGTCCGCTGTGGCAACTCGTTGTCATATAAACAAGTGGTGGTGACTGGTGAAGATGTGTACCTGACGGAGACGCCGCCTCGCTCCCTCACCCACCTCCTCAATGCCGCCCACATCACCAGTGTCTCACTGGTCAGTAACTCCTCACTGTCATGTCATCCCAATATTACTGCTGTGTCACTGTCATATCACCGCATGTCGCTGTCATGTTACTTCCCCTTTCCTTCATTTACACTTATTCTAGTATGTATTTGATTCTTTGCCAAATCTCGTATTTTTATCTACCAATTATAAATAGCATTACTTACAAAATAAGGCCTTTTTTTTAGCATTATATAACTTAGCACAAGCGAATTCGCATAGGTCAATAAAACAGCAATTCTAATGAGTCTTTATTTGCTGAAAAGTACCTCACTGAGAAAGCAATATACTGTATACTATACTTATTACTTTATACACTCCACGAGGGTAACTTTATTCCTTTTACCAGAATATGTTATATTGTTGTGCTTTGATAATAATATGAATCTATGTTTTTTTTGCATTTGTATGTTAAACAGGTTCGCAGTTACTTTTTAAGTAATAAACATTAGATATCTTGCTTTGCAGAAAAATAAATAGTTACCATTTAAATAGTTCTTTTAGAGTGATTAAACATACAAATATTGCTTCTATGATGTGGAGTGGCGTGATTCGAACTCGTGGCTCGAAACTGCTGACTCTCCTGTGAAGTACTGAAGATCCATCAAGTCCAAACCATGAGCTCGAATGCCGTTACTGCTTTAAATTGTTAAATTCTTTCATTTTAGATTTTCAGGCATTGCTTCTCTGCCCCAAGTTGTGGTAAGCAATGCTCTTCATCACGACGATGAAGACAGAACTGAATATGCAGTGCTTAAGTTCTTTGCGGATGAGATTAACGAAAGTTCTTGAGTCTTGGTTCGTTAATGGGGTTTTATAACGCTTATCGACTACACGGTGGTCATTAAGGCTGCATGTCACTTGTTCACTACCAGTCAAGAATACTTGAATCCCTAAAACAGGGATTAAGCTCTCAGTATGTATACACCGATAGACTTACACCTCTTGGTACATATAGGTATGTATATATCCCACTCACGAGTCTCTCTGCCTGCAGGTACACGACCTACCAGAGTTCTTACAAGGAGGAGTGAGGGATCAAACAACACACATCACCGTCAGGTATCGACTACCACGGCGAACCTCCCTGGCCAGATTCAACACTCCAGCACTTGACCACAACACACACCCTCCTCTACCAAGGTGAGTAGTTTGTGTTTGTGTATTTTTATAAATACATGCACAAATACACATGTGCAGGCACACATACGAACACACACAACGAAACTAGACCTTGAATTAGGATAAATATGCTATGAAGAGTGATTAAGGGAGCTAAACCTGGCGGTATTACAAGAAAAGGGGACTAGGTATGTTATGATAATAAATACCGAGAGGAATTGATGGGGTACATAGAGACATTGTTCGAGAAACAGGGAAACAGGAACACGAGGGCATAGTTGGAAACTGAGGTCACGGATGTTAGGAAGTATTTGTTCAGCGTTATGGTGATCAAGAAGTGGAACTACCGGGACAGTGGAGTGGTAGCGGCAGGATCCTTACATAGCTTTAAGAAGAGTTGTGACAGGGCTCTCGAAACCAGGAAAGAGTGAAGCCTGCAGTAGCCAGCGAAGATGCTGGGCCAGGAGCTGAGACTCGACACCCTGCAACCACATATAGGTGAGTATACATGCACATACACAATCTAATAAGATTCACATGCACACACATATGAACACACACACTTCCCTACACAGACATACAGTTGTAAAATTTGTATTAGTTTTTTAGTAAAAAAAATAACAGTGTTGAATTTAACTAAAATTATATACGCCACACTACATGATGCATCTTACTAGCTTTTTTTTATATAAGGTTAGATCAAGAACAAAAATCTTTATTATATAACCATTGTTTTAATGTTTTCTATAGCACCTCTTCCATTAATGAGGAGGGAGAGGAAGTCGCGGGGTCAGAGACGTACACACAAGCCACCCGCGTCCTGGCTCTGGCTGCCCACGAGGCTGCCACCGTCTGCACTGACACACTGCCGTCCCCTCGCATATCTGTCGAGACCTTCTTCATCGGAAGTGCTGATTCCCTCGGTTTAAATAGGTAACCAATGACAGTAGGCACAGTTTATTGGAATTAGGGGGATATAACCACGATGAGAGAGTGAGTGAATTGCGCTTTCAGCATCTGTGAACTTGATATTCCCGGGTTTGAAAATTCCATTCTGTGTAATTCATTTTCGAGCTTTGCCTATTTTTTATAACTTCACTAACTCTACCTACTTTTCATGCTGAAAGAACTTCCTTTTCTAGGTAATCCATAGCATTTTTTTCTAAGCAAAGCGGAAATATAAATATAAATTCTGAATACTAATATATATTGCTAGAAATTCGCAAGAGCAGGCGAAATATTCACAAACACTGATCTCTGGTTCGTAGGTTCGAGTCTCCTTCGGCCAGAGATCAGTGTTTATATATATATATATATATATATATATATATATATATATATATATATATATATATATATATATATATTATATTATACACTTATCTTCAGCACTGGACGAAAGGAATGCTCATGGAGCCACAAGAGACGTCAAAATCCTTGCAGCAGTGCTCTACCTGACATTGGCTCCTCCCATATAATGCTACCAAGCAGCAACAAATATCTGTCTTCTTTCAACGGTGCCAAATTGCAAGTGAGGTCAAAGACTCCCGATATTAATAATACTTTTGATGACTGCTCCCACACGTCTGTGATAGCAGAGCTCCTCACTCAAGGTAGGAGTTCCACTTTGTGTTAGTATTGTTAGATTCATGCTTGTTACTATTCCTATGGAGAATCGCTAAACTGGTAAGAGTTATACAGCGAGTGGGAAATTTATTAATATTATTACATATTATTGTCTTGGTTCAGTCTCGGGACGACAGATGACTCGCTCGTTGACCCCTGATACATTGCCTCGTACTAAGATGCCTCGTTCACTCAGTGCCCTGGAGACCTACCATAGGTCATCACCTCTCGGTCTTGATATTCCCACCAGAAGCAAGAGTGTCTTAGACAATCCTTCAACTGGGTAAGATTGGATTTTTGTCCTAAATTCAATATATAACGAGAACAATATATCTTCTCATTTAACTACTAGTTACATGAAACTAGTATATATCTTTGTATATATCGTTTTATTAAAATTAGAAATACCATACTGTGTGAATATTGCCATCTATACGACGTTCTGCAATGTCTGAGCCAAAAAAAAATGGCTGTTCTCAAAACATTATCTCCTTGTTCCCACGTCTTCCCCTTCACAGCCAACCACCCAGACGAAGTCAGAGTCTGAACTTCACAGACGTCACAGATAGTAAAGATGTCAAGGAGGTTCACTTATACACTCTCTCCACCTCCACTCTCCTCTTCCACCTCCTCCATTCCCTGTGGGTCGCCTCCTCTCTGGTATGTATCCTTCATTTCCACGTGCGATTATTAATGTCAATAGTTATGTCTGGTTGTTCATCGGTTGGTGCACGACCCGAGAAAGGTATCCCAGTATCCCGTAAGCCCAGCCTTTTCTACCTCGATGTACTCAAAAGGAATAGTACGGGGAGGTTATAAATTCTATTGCAGCACAATATAAAGATGTATATGTTTGTGCATATGCATGCATGTATGTACACTTTTGCATTGTGAACGTGCGAGTGTGCACGCGCACGCATATGTGAGCGTATTGTGTACGTATGTGCATTTGTGAGTGTATACACGTACAGTGTATATGTATGCATATACATTGTGCATACATGTGTGTATGTGTATGCATGTAGTATATGTATGCTTCTGTATGTGTGCTTATGTATATGTGAACATATGTAACATAAGGAATAATGTAAATTAGATTAGTCTTTTTGGACCACCAAACATACACTTACAAAAATACACTTACATAATTGTTAGTGTTTGGAGCTGGCCGTTAACCGGGGGTCCACTGTATATATACATGTGAAACTGTGTATAAAATATAATAACAAAAGTGACTCGGGTATACTTGGTGGACGATTCCCGCAGAGATGACAAAAGCTTGTGTTGAGAATGTTGTGGATCGATCCCCGTCACGGGTTAAACGTTGGACATGTTGCCTTACACTTGCTGTTATTGTTCATCTATTAGTAACTAGGCACCTGAGTGTTAGTCAACTGTTGTGGGTCGCATCCTGGGAAACTCACGCAAGTTATTCTCCTATGAGACGACACACACAAGGCCATATCATTGTTAAAAAAAATAATTCTAGCTCAGTATTTAATATTTGTAATTATAGGCTTTTTCCTGTGCGCACTCAGAATCTGCAGCAGTGAGTTCCTTGAGGAAGAATGCTCCCTTATTGAACAAGTTTTTTCTAAACTTCACTATCCTCGTCACTTCATTAGACTGCAGACGACGGGCATTAAACATCTTCAACACACCCAGAGAAGACACTGCCGAGAAACGATACATAGTCCTCCCCACCAACTCCATTACCAAACACGTTTCCAACATTTTTTCCAATACCTCATTCCGAGTATCTACCTCCACATCCACAACCATCAAGGATATTACCAGTAACAGACAGGACAAGCTTCAATCCACTGCAGGGGTATACAGAATTCCTTGTAATGACTGCAACAAATTATACATCAGCGAAACATCCAGAGACCTCCAAACACGTATTTCAGAACACCAGTACGCAGGCAGATCTGACAACCCAGGAAATGCCTGTGTTCAACACCGAAATTCACACAACCATTTAATCAACTACGGAAACGCAAGACTCGTCGCCAGAGAAGACAACACTCAATACCGAAGAATCATGGAATCATCACTTATTTGTATATCCAACAACTTCAACCAGAACAACGGCTTCTACAACATAGCTGAACCTATTGCCAAGAAACTTCTTCATCGCTATCCCACATAGAACTCAAGAATGGAACACTGAAGGTCCTTTAAGTTACTCAAGGTTTTAAACTATCACCCTACTTTGAAGACTGTCACATGCATCTTTCTCCACCTGACCCAGCATTCTCCACCTGACTAAATCCTATAAATACCCTTGTTTCTTTTATCCAGGTAGATCTGTTTGTGACTCGATAAAGCCCACTGCGTGGGCGAAACGTTGTCAATAAAGGATCACATTATACTGCTTATGTGTTTATCTTTCCATAACAGAGGTAGAGTAAGTCAGGGCGGTGAGAAGTGCTAAAGGAAGTATAATCATCGTCTGTTATATTTAATGTGACTTAATTGGGAAAAGTCCAACTAGTGTATTTTATACTCAAAATTAGCAAATCAGCGTACACACTTCAGTAAAAAAAAATCAGGTCTATAAGCAAGATAAACTAATGTAAGATGTTTAAAGCCAATCAGAAGAGGTATTTTAAAATTATTAGACCTATACCAGGAACTCCCTGAACGGAGTGGGGTTCAAATCCATGGCAAATCAGTCTTAAAACTAACAAGTCAGTACTAGTTTTAAGAGCCCTGGAATGAGCTATATAACACTTTTCATGGGGCACGTGCCAGTTGTTGCATGAACCTTTTTCCCTCATTTTATAATTATCTTAGTTAATATCTTGTATTACTTATAATTGAATCATAGGTAATATCATAACCAACACCAAACTCATTGGTGCTACCCTATTTTATAATATTTTCTTTTGTAATACGTATTATCTTTTGTAATATTATCTTTTGTAATATTATCTTAGTAGTTTATATTCAAATTTTTAATTTTACTTTATTCATTCTAGCTTAATACTTAACCAATACCAAACTCATTGGTGCTACCCTATTTTTAGTAATTTTATCTTATTAGTTTATATCTAAATTTTTATTTCATCTAGCTTAATATATAGTCAATACAAATTTCATTATGTTTATATGTTACTATACTTTATTTGACCAATGTGCATTAGTTGTATACTTGTCCAAACATCCCCTTACTACAGATATCAGTATTAGAACTCACCACACTATACATGATATAACAAAATTACTATTTAACCTAAATGATGAATGATCACGTCGACCCTGATCTAAACCTATTTAATCTAACACCCAATCAAAATTTACTGGAAAGTAACTGCCTCTACTACACAGCATCACAAGCCCACACTGTCCTAAACACTACTAAAAGTATAACACTTCTTAACTACAACGTCCGATCCTTAAGCAAACACTATGATGACCTCCTTGCCCTCCTTGATTCCCTAAAGACAACCTTCACATGTATTGTTCTTACTGAAA
>WNWK01038230.1:0-18054 GCA_009830355.1 Cherax destructor | reverse complement strand
ATATAACAATAACTTCACATACGTCCGAGTCACAAATTTTAAATTCACGATGCACATTCACCTGCACATTGAAAACAACCAGTGAAATAACCTTCACCATAACACAACTTAAAAAACCACAAGCACACACCTACCTAACTAACCCCCCATTACAGTATATCCCTCTGTCATACAGAATCACCTCACCACAATCCATATGATTCATGTTCCAAACTGTGTATGCCACATGCCTGACATACCAACATCCCTCCAGGGATGCCCACTTTACATAACATAATGAAAATAAATCAATTACAATAAAAAAAACATAATCACAAATAGTTAGAACAATGAATAATGAAAATACATCATACATCTTCAAAGCATGAATCAGTATATACTGTCAGAAAAACAGCAAAACATAATACATAAATAACAAGAAAACATAACAGTTTATGTGCAAAACACATATCGCACAGAAAACACACCAACTCACCGATACTGTATTTGCACCTGTTCTCAGAAATACAGATCCACCTACAAAATCTTGCCCCATTATCACAAACACCTATGACTCTATATACATCACGAGGACCCTTATGGGTCTCGAGACCAAAATGGCCATGTCTCAAAAAACAAACACAAGATTGACATGAATACAGAGGACACACAGCAAATCCCAAACAGGACAAAATAATCCTTCTCACACAAACTTCATGCATACAAAGCACATACAACAAAACAGTAATGCCCCTCCCACTAGGTCCTTTATGTTAACCAACCATGACACCACACACACAATCACACAGGCCCCAGTGATTACATTCATCGGCACACAAACCCCCTGTTACAAAATGACACGATATCTATTAATAATAGATATCTCCAGTGAACACTAGAAAGGAAAGCCCTTCTAGCATCCAGCCTGTTACTGGGCTTTTGCAACAAAGTCAGTATCCTGGTTCAGTTATCCGACATATTATATAGATTAAGGGGATTGCAACTGATAGGGTACTAACCAAACAGATATATTTAAAAGGTTTATTATCAAAGTGAGAAAATCTAGGGTAACGTAGTAAATCTAATATAAAGATATTAATTAAGATATCAATTAGGTTAATTAGGAGGGTAGCTCCTACACTGCTCTCATATACAATAAGTCTGTGCTGAGGGCACATGTATATAAATGACTCAGAAGTACCATCAGGTACAATGTCAGTAATAACAATAATATATACAAATAATAATAAATGTGTGTACGAGTGTGCTCCCGGTAACTATGACTCGACTCAACCAGTGTACGACAGAACAACTTCTCATAAGCTAGCTGTACTAACAAATTGACAACCAGAACAGCTTGATTGTCTAGTAAAATGACCACTTCGCAGAACAGCAATATAACAGGCAACAGCAACACAGCATCAGGAACCAGGAGATAGAAAATCGACCCTAACTGGGGACCATCAGTAGATCCTCCAAAACAGTCACAAAACTCCCTTTCTACTGAAACTAGGTTCAGCATAAACAATCCCAAACTGTGGCGGTGCACAGATGCCTTATCGAAGTAGGTCCAGAGCTAGAGCTTGAGACCTGAGTAGTATCAAAGTGTCTAGGTGACACACAACCCAGAAAAACGTCGAATAATCACTGTATAGTATATTCTCTGTGAACAGAGTTACACAGAGTTCTGAGAAGTATGCTTCGCCTCACCCACGAATGCATACTCTACCCAACAGAGTCTAAAGTCGAGAAAACAAGTAGAGTGAAGTGTTGACTCGACGAGGGCAGCAGGCCAGAGAGAGAGAGGAAGGAGGAACAACCACCCAGCTCAGGTGTGTTCAGAGACTGACTCCCCCCCCCGCAACTAGACGCCGGCAGCATAACAGTCGTTTGCCAACACCAAGGCAGTTACTACACACTCTCGAGCACAACATAAAATATTACATCCTACCTAATATATATAGCTAAGTTAAATAATAGTCTAATAATAATATAAAGCAAAATATTAACGATTTAGCTATAATCGAGAATATTCGCAATATAAAATTATAGAAAATGGAAATATACATTATATACATTGAGGCCCAGTTCAAGGGGCGCAATACCCCCCCTCCCGGGAGACCAGCCCGTCGAAACCCCTGACACACTCACAAAGTCCATAAATCCTTCATGTTGAAGTCCCTGTAACCCACAGGAAAATCCCTTAACTACCTTCCCCCATATGGGTCCCTATTACTGCACTGCGTCCTATAAAAGGCTGCAGCCAGTGCCATCCGACGTTCCCCTACCCTTTTATCCCTCATTGCCCATGAAATAGAAACAAAATCCGCTGCCACATACGTCACTGCCATCTGAACCTCTACCCTCACCCCACCCACATCCAAACTGAGCACCCTCAACACTGACAACCCTCCCCACCCACTAAACAAATCACATGCCCCAACCATTCCCTCATAACACCCAAATGCTCACAGAAGTATACGACATGAAACGCAGTTTCGTCCTTCCCATGTTCTCGACACATCCCATCCACCCTAAGGCCTCTGTTAAGTAATGCCACTCCCGACGGCAGGATCCCATGGAGAAACCGGAACAATACCTCCGTCACACATGGTCATATGTGCAACCTCCTTAGCCTCCCCCAAATGTCCTTCCAAGCATACAAAGCATAAACCCCTTCCACAACAGCCGGCTCCCTAGATGTCACCACCTTCTCAATGGCCCTGACTCTCATATGCGCCGGATCCCTAACAAGAACTAAAACCCATAACATGTCCTCACATTCCCTCAAATCCCGACCTCCCCACCACCTCCTTATATCCTCATGCAGAAGGCCTATCCCCCCCTCCCCAACAACCCTCTGGTTCCCTCGCTTCACATAAACACTCTTTAATCTACATTCCAAGGGAATCAGCCCCAGCCCTCCCTGGCATAACGGGAGCACCCCCCTTCTTAACCAATCGCAACCCGATCCCCAAATAAAACAAAATACTCTACGCAACAACTTCTGAACATCCTCCTGTACCAAAGGGTACATTGCTGCCACGTGCCATATTTTACTATATAGTAGCACATTAACCACTATTACCCTTTGGTGCAGCGTGAGATGTGATGGCCGCAAACCATCTAATCTACCCAACACTCGATTTACTACACTCGCTGAATTAACCTCCCTCGCAACCCTCATATACACCACACCACAAATCTTTACTTGATCCACTAAACACCACCTCCCACTAACATGCCCACCTACCCTCCCTTCCCAGTCCCCATGAACTTCGATTTATCCACATTTACTTTCATACCCATCGCCTCCCCAAAAACATTTATGACCCTCCCTACACACTCCAATCCCTTCCCCCTCCCAACGAGGATCGTCATATCATCCACCTTAACTACAATGTCTCGACTCTTAACACCCAAATCCACCCCTCCTTCACCCACACAGACATCTCCACTGCCCTATAAAACGGATCCTGCAAACACACGAACAACATTTGTGATAGAGGACAACCCTGTCGTAAACACTTACTCATCTGAACATGCTGCCCCACCCTCCCATTCACCTGCACACACATACCTGTTCTCCTGTACATAGTATGCGCCCAACTCATAATCTCTTCACCAAACCCCTGCCACCTCATAATCCTCCACAACGCTTCACATTCCACACTATCATATGCCGCCCTCCAATCCAGCACCAACCCCCCTCCCCTTCCTCTTGCCTACTCTCAATAAACCCCTTAATGACCCCATGCCCCTCGTACATTGACCTTCCCAGCACCCCATATTGACCCCCAACAATCTATTGCCTAATATTTTTGCAAATAACTTATAGTCTGCACACATAAGTGATATAGTCCTGTAGTCCCTCACTGTCGTCTGAGTGTCCCCTTTTGTGACCAAAACCACTATCACTATTGCTTGTAAATCCCCCAAAACACCCCTTTCCTTCATGACATTTAACAACCACACTAAAAACTTCTTTAATACTCCCCAATGCTGTATATAAAAGTCACTCGGCAATCCATCTATCCCTGGTGCCTTACCCCTACTCATACCCATCAATGCAGTCCATACCTCATCCTCCATGATATCTCCACTCAACCCCTCCCTATTCCCCCTCTCAAGAACACATTGCACCCAACCTCCCATATCCCTTAAAGTCTCCTCCCACACACCTC
Source organism: Cherax destructor (assembly GCA_009830355.1). Taxonomy (NCBI): domain Eukaryota; kingdom Metazoa; phylum Arthropoda; class Malacostraca; order Decapoda; family Parastacidae; genus Cherax; species Cherax destructor. The sequence goes on along the minus strand of WNWK01038230.1, from coordinate 13,891 downwards.
CACTCCTCATATACGACCCATACCATGCATCCACATACAGTGGACCCCCTGAAATCGAATATTCTTCGTTCCAGAATCCTGTTCAAGTGCTGTTACCGAACGAATTTATTCCCATAAGGAATAATATAAATTAGATTAGTCCATTTCAGACCCCCAAAAATACACTTACAAAAGTACTTACAATAATAAACTTACATAATAGGTCAAATTGGAAGGCGTTCGATTTCTGGGGGTTCACTGTACCGTCCCATACTCTCCATTGTTACCAACTCTTGCCCCACCCTATACCCCACCATCCCTCATGCACAGGCAACCCTACCATTTCCATAGCTTTGTGCCGATGCTCCTGCCCTCGCAGGACACACGCCGACAGCCTGTCACCCCATACCACCTCCTCCATCTACCTTTGCCGTGTCAAACCGTTCATTTTGCAAAACCCTGATGTTATCCTTCAACCCCTCTATTTCCACAACAGGGTATCCTGCATACCCTCTTCCTCTCCCATAACAAACCCTTAACTACCCCTCAAGATACCTAATAAGCCCATACACAAACTGATTCTCCTCCCTCCCCGTCTAACATAGAATTCCCGTATCTTGCTCTTAGCTACATTATCCCACCAAGTCAACAAATCCCCATCCACACTCACCTCAGACCACAATTGTTCCCACATACACACAAACGAATTCCTCCCCACCCCCTCATGAAGCAACCGGACATTTAATTTCCAATAACTCCCGAACCTGTGAGGCAGTCCCTCTCACCCCAAAACCACATCCAACACACTCACTCTCTGCACTTCCGCTCTCCTAGTCACATATCCAGTCCAGCCATGCTGCATTACCCCTCCTCATGAATGTGTGTTCTACTTCCTATGCGGCACCCCCATCCCCACATCCACCAACCCCAAACCATATAACAGATCCCCCAACAAAACTGAACAATACCCCGCCCCCCGTGGTTCCACATCCCTACGACGTATCACACAGTTCCAATCACCACCCATTACCACAGTTGCAGCTGATAAACTAACACATCCCTCACAAAATCATTCTTTACCCTACCATCCCCCTCCGCTGGTCCATAAACGCACGCAAAGGTCACCCTATCTCCCCCCCATAAACCATCCACCCTTAATACCCTCCCCTCCCCACCCTCCTCAATGTGATGAACAACAAATGGGCTAGTCTCCTGTATTAATATAGCCACACCCCCTTTTAATCTCAAGGAGTGTGCAGCAAAAACATTATACCCTTCTATCATCAACTTACATCTTGGTTTGTGGTTGTGTTCTTGCACAAAAACCATCTCTATACTATACCTCACCAAATACTCATGGAACCAGTCATGTTTCATCTTGTCACACAAACCATTAATATTCACAGTAAAACACTTGAAACTGACAATGGAGGCTTTCCTTTAGGCACTGGCACTGCTCGATCCACTTTGCCCAGTGTACTACCTCGGTCACTCCGAGGCCTTCGTGAACCACCTTTCATGGGTCTCTGTCCCTTGGAACCACCAACACCACTCCTTGCTACATCTGCCCAAATCTTTTTGCCAGGACGTTGTGCCAGTGTGAGCACATCGTCTGTGTCAGATTGGGCCGCTCTCTTCCATGACACACTTTCCTCCTCCATGGCCACCTCCTGTATGCACATCTGCCTCCGCTCGATACAGCCTCATTGCAGCTGCAACACTTGCCTCAGGCAGTCCATTCGGCTCAGTGTCCCTGTCTTCTGCCGACTCCAAGTTTGCTATGAGTCCTTCCACAGACACCTCACCTGGGGTGCTCAACAGGTCCTGTAACACCATAACGATCGTGGCCTCCACATCCCTATCATTAGCAGACGTCACTCCTCTCACCTCTCCAGGTTCCTGTCCCGATGAGCCTGTAACCCCCAGAAGAGTCACACAGCCATCCTCTAACAACTCCAACCTGTCGACCTCTGCACTCCAAGCCATACTCGATGAAGTCTTTGCCGTCCCAGTTTCCTCTATTCGACTTCCTGCATCCATTGCTCCCTGCCGTCTACCACACTGCACAGCAACATGGTCATAGGCACCGCAGACTCTGCAGGTGCAACGTTGTCCAGCGTAGTTTACCATCACTTGAGTCCTGAAGTCGTCCAACTGTATATAGGATAGGATGGGATGGCGTAACATTTTTAACATAAATGTACCCTTCGGAAGACCATATGTCCCTTCTGTCCACTTCCCCATCGTCGCCGAATGTACTGTTCTGTATCTGCCAAAAACAGCCCTCAAATCTGACTCATCTGCTTCAAAAGGGACGTTTCTGATCTTAACCCAGATATAGTGCCAGGATATGTCATGAAGGCACACCATTACTGCCGAATTTATGTCAATACTAACCTCATGGAATCTGGCAACGACCTTCTCATATACAATGGTGTTGTGAAGCTTGACAAATATTCTATATGCTCCATTTAATGCTACCCCATACAGTTCTTCATTCTCAATGCCTTAGGTGTCCCTGGTATTATGGCAGGCAGTAGAACAGGTGCATTCTGGCCAGACATAGCCCCGTGAATCATCTGAATGTACACTGTGTTTACTCGACGGCGACCCATCTTCACCATTTTGTGAAAATGACACTGTCACAAATCACATGTAGGGGCAGGCTGATCGCACGTCTGCTCGACCCCAAGGTTGAGAGACGAATGATAGCAAAGAATTAAGTTGTGATCAGCAGGCAGCTCTAGGGTTTGGATTAAGTTTCACTCTCACAACTTGGAATGTTAATTATGTAAATCTAGGAGCTATGTCGTTTTGCATGTTGAAAAAACATGGTGATGTTTAATGAGTTTAATATCTGTTAAGGGATGGTTTGAGGTACCTTACTGCACCCTGTGCTGCCCAACTGCCCTCTACAATTTATCAAAGTATACAAGTATTTCAGTAACAAACGTTTGTCATTTTGGATGAAGTTGAATATTCTAATAAGATGTGAAGTTTACTAAGGGATAATGAAACGTACAAACAAGTCAACTCGAACTTCAATAAACGATTCAAAACGTTATTGAAGGGGAATGGTGAATTATTGAAATGTCTGTCAGCCAGGTCGGCAACTCTACCATATATTTATGGATTGAATAATACTCGTGAACCAGGGAACCCAGCCCGTGCTATTATAAGTTCAGTAGGTTTGGTTGCATACAACCATTCCAAATGACTAATTAAACTGCTAACTTACATGGTCAGAAAGATTTTGAACACTCATTTTAAAAAATAATGTTGATCTTACAGAGAGGCTCCAGAAATTAAATCTATCGCATTTATTTATTTTTTATTTTTATTAAAACAATTAAATACATAAAATCAAACATTAAGTATGTCATAGTACATGGTAAACAATAAAATATTCCTACCATCCAATTTTAACCTAACCAATGATACTCTCGATTATTATCAACAACAGTTATTACCAGTTGAGAAGTACCTTAACCTTAATCTAAGCAATTATAATTATCCCCAAAATCCTATTATCACCCCACATACAATAGATCCATGGTTATATAGTTAATACAGCCAAGTTCTCATACAGAATACTGGAAGGCTGTTTAAAGGACAAAACATAGATATATATATACACATCTTAACAACCACTTATCAATTTGAACATAAGCATTCTCCCACACACAAGACACCAAACGGTGTTCCACCTTCCTTCATCCACTATCTTCACCCACATGTGTTCCCTAGCAAGGTCTTGAAAACCCCAAGGCCACATACCCCCCCCCCCTTTATATAATATGAGTACATCTCATAACCCCCCCCCCTAACACAAGCAATAAAAATAAAACAAATAATTACATTTATAAAAGATGACGAAGTATGAACATACATAATGACCACTTAAGGTCATTAAAAAAATTTATTGTGAGAGATTTACCACCCCTCTATAGCCTATGACAATGGCACGTTCTATAAAACTTGATTCAAAACCAAATGTTTTATAGGATAAACTCCCTATCAAACATGCTGATATTATCTTGCCCCACACCGGGCCTTCGCCACACACAGTATGACAATAACAGCTTACAAAATCATATACAAAACATTAAATTGTAGCACCTTTCATACCACACAGCCTGTCATAATTCCAACACAGGAATCCAAAGTAACACGAAATTCTTCCTTTTCTCACACAAGAATCATGGCCACCACATATGAAATTGTGAACAGGTGATGCACTTAACAAAAATAATACAATACGGTACAAACAGTACCCCACAATGCACATTATAAGGTAAAACATGACACACCCTTCCCCCTTTTTCACCACTTTACATACCTTTCGTAATCACAAACATTCCCTCCCCCCAGGAGACCAGCCCGTCGTTCACCCCTGACCCTACAATGCCCACAAATCCTGCACCGTGAAAATCCTATAACTACATGGAAAAACCTCTTCCCACTTTCTCCCCATGATCTCCCTATTTCGACATTTTGTACGATAGAAAGCCGCTGCCAACGCTTTAGTTCGCACAACACCCCCTTTCTTTTGCATTGCCCAAGATATAAAAACATTGTGCAGGAATTTGAACATAACTTCTCATACACACTGCCTAATTCTTACCCTCTTGAGCCTCAGATATCCCCCACGCATATAGCGGGTAAACTCCTTCTACCACGGCTACCACCCTACTCTGTCCTACTCTTTCCAAGATGCTAACCTTCAAATTCCTACGCTCCTGTACCCTCATTAAAGCCCTAACCATAGTCACACACTCCTTTAAACCCCTACCTCTCCACCAAAACCCCAGGTCCCTGTATACCTGACTAATACCCGATCCACCCGTACCCCTTTCTCTTATAAAACTACACTTCACATATATACTTTTTAAACACTTTTGCAAATCTATGTGTCCCAGCCCCCCTTGGCTAATTGGGAGAGACACCACCCCCCTGCTTAGCCAAACGCAACCTGATCCCCATATAAATGTATACACCATCGCTATTAGACGCTTCACCTCACACTGCCTCAAAGGCCAAATGGCTGCCACATGCCATAATTTACTAAATAGTAAAACATTTACCACCACCACCCTTTGATGCAATGTAAGGCCCGCTGATCTTAATCCCGCTAACCTTCTTAATACCTTATTTACCACCCTTTCCGAATTTACCTTTTGAGCTTTGCATTCATCCTGAATATAATAAATGCCACAAATCTTAAGCATTTCCTCCACTCTCCAAACCCTCACTGCTATACTTCCCCTCCATTCCCAAGCCCCCACCTCACGCATCCCCGTGGCCTCACCAAACCCTCCCACGATACCATTAACCCTCTGCAAATCCTTCACGCCACCCACTAAAACCGTAGTATCATCCACATAACCTTCAATACCTGTCCTTCCCCCCACCCCTCTTGGTAGCCCTCCCTCCCTTACTCCTTGCCTAACCACCCTATAAAAAGGATCTTGTAAAATCGCAAAAAGCAGCTGGGACACTACATCCTTGCCTAAGCCCTCATGACATGGATATATACCCACCTAAATGCCCATTAACCTGAAGGCACACCCTCGCCCCTTGATACAATACCCTAGCCCATAACACTATTTCCTCCCCAAAACCTTGCCATTTCATAAAACGCCACAACGCCTCCCGCTCTACACTATCATATGCTGACTGCTAATCTAAAGCTAAAACCCCTCCCCCTCCCTCCACCTGTCTTTGTTCGATAAAACCCCTGATTTGTCCATCTCCCTCGTACATTGTGCACCCCGGTATCCCATATTGTCCCTCATCGAGAACCCGTCCCACCATAGATTTTAACCTAGTTTAGTTTAGTTTGATATCTTTATTATGCACCCCATACCCATCCTGTGGGCGGTAGTCAAAAGATTACAGAGGTACATAATGGGTCCATGAACTCACAAGTTACAAAGGTAATGAACTCACAAGTTACAAAGGTAATGAACTCACAAGTTACAAAGGTAATGAACTCACAAGTTACAAAGGTAATGAACTCACAAGTTACAAAGGTAATGAACTCACAAGTTACAAAGGTAATGAACTCACAAGTTACAAAGGTAATAAACTCACAAGTTACAAAGGTAATGAACTCACAAGTTACAAAGGTAATGAACTCACAAGTTACAAAGGTAATGAACTCACAAGTTACAAAGGTAATGAACTCACAAGTTACAAAGGTAATAAACTCACAAGTTACAAAGGTAATGAATCATGTAAATAAATTTTCTTACTTACGTTTATACATGGTTACAATCATGAACAAATTATAAAGTAATGAACAATTCACTAGTCTACACCCAGTTACAACTGTAATGAGTTCTTGGTGCAAATTTTAATTGTTGGGTCATACACACACACATACATACACACATACATATATACACACACACATACACATACACATACACAGGGAGGCAACAACGGGTCATGGTGCGTGATGAGGTATCACAGTGGGCGCCTGTGACGAGCGGTGTACCGCAGGGGTCAGTCCTAGGACCAGTGCTATTCTTGCTATATGTGAATGACATGACGGATGGGATAGACTCAGAAGTGTCTCTTTTCGCAGATGATGTGAAATTAATGAGGAGAATCACATCGGATGAAGACCAAGCAGGACTTCAAAGTGACCTGGACAAGCTTGACATCTGGTCTAGCAACTGGCTTCTCGAATTTAACCCCACCAAATGCAAAGTCATGAAGATCGGAGAAGGGCAAAGAAGACCGCTGACAGAGTACAGGCTAGGTGGACAAAGGCTACAAACCTCAACAAAGGAGAAAGACCTTGGGGTGAGTATAACACCAAGCACGTCTCCGGAAGCACACATCAACCAGATAACCGCGGCAGCATATGGGCGACTGGCAAACTTAAGATTAGCGTTCCGTTACCTTAACAAGGAATCGTTCAAGACACTGTATACCGTATACGTCAGGCCCATACTAGAGTATGCAGCACCAGTCTGGAACCCACACCTGGTCAAGCACGTCAAGAAACTAGAGAAAGTGCAAAGGTTTGCGACAAGGTTAGTTCCACAACTCAGGGGTCTGTCTTATGAAGAAAGGCTGAGGGAAATAGGACTAACAACACTGGAGGAAAGAAGGGTCAGAGGAGACATGATAACGACATACAAAATACTGCGGGGAATTGACAAGGTAGATAGTGACAGGTTGTTTCAGAGAGGGAACACAGAAACAAGGGGACACAACTGGAAGCTGAAGACTCAGATGAGTCAAAGGGATGTCAGGAAACATTTCTTCAGCCACAGAGTAGTCAGGAAGTGGAATGGACTAGAGAATGATATAGTGGAGGCAGGAACCATACACAGTTTTAAGACAAGGTATGATAAAGCTCATGGAGCAGGGAGAGCAGAGACCCAGTAGCAGACAGCGAAGAGGCGGGGCCAGGAGCTGAGTCTCGACCCCTGCAACCACAATTAGGTGAGTACAATTAGGTGAGTACACACACATACACACACACATACATACACACACACACACACACGCACATACTATGTCTCGACCCCTGCAACCACAACTAGGTGAGTACAACTAGGTGAGTACAACAGGCCCAGTTTTCAATCGACATGTGCATAGGACAAAATGGAAACTAATACACATACATACACACACACATACACACATACATACACACACACATACACACATACATACACACACACACATACACACACACACACTCATACACAGAGACCCAGTAGCGGACAGCGAAGAGGCGGGGCCAGGAGCTGAGTCTCGACCCCTGCAACCACAATTAGGTGAGTACAATTAGGTGAGTACACACACATACACACATACATACACACACACACATACACACACACATACACACACACATACAAAATACTGCGGGGAATTGACAAGGTAGACAGTGACAGGATGTTCCAGAGAGGGAACACAGAAACAAGGGGACACAACTGGAAGCTGAAGACTCAGATGAGTCAAAGGGATGTTAGGAATCATTTCTTCAGCCACAGAGTAGTCAGGAAGTGGAATAGTCTAGAGAAAGATATAGTGGAGGCAGGAACCATACATAGTTTTAAGACAAGGTATGATAAAGCTCATGGAGCAGGGAGAACAGAGACCCAGTAGCAGACAGCGAAGAGGTGGGGCCAGGAGCTGAGTCTCGACCCCTGCAACCACAATTAGGTGAGTACAATTAGGTGAGTACACACATACACACACACACCGCAGGGGTCAGTCCTAGGACCAGTGTTATTCCTGGTATATGTAAATGACATGACGGACGGGATAGACTCAGAAGTGTCTCTATTCGCGGATGATGTGAAAATAATGAGGAGAATCACATCGGAAGAGGACCAGGCAGGGCTGCAAACAGACCTGGACAAGCTCGACATCTGGTCTAGCAGTTGGCTTCTCGAATTCAATCCCTCCAAATGCAAAGTCATGAGGATCGGAGAAGGGCAAAGAAGACCGCTGACAGAGTACAAGCTAGGCGGACAAAGGATAAAACCTCGGCAAAGGAGAAAGACCTTGGAGTGAGTATAACGCCAAGCACGTCTCCGGAGGCACATATCAACCAGATAACTGCGGCAGCATATGGGCGTCTGGCAAACCTTAGATTAGCGTTCCGTTACCTTAACAAGGAATCGTTCAAGACACTGTATACCGTATACGTCAGGCCCATACTAGAATATGCAGCACCAGTCTGGAACCCACACCTGGTCAAGCACGTAAGGAAACTAGAGAAAGTGCAAAGGTTTGCGACAAGGTTAGTTCCACAACTCAGGGGTCTGTCTGATGAAGAAAGATTGAGGGAAATAGGACTAACAACACTGGAGGAAAGAAGGGTCAGAGGAGACATGATAACGACATACAAAATACTGCGGGGAATTGACAAGGTAGATAGTGACAGGTTGTTTCAGAGAGGGAACACAGAAACAAGGGGACACAACTGGAAGCTGAAGACTCAGATGAGTCAAAGGGATGTCAGGAAACATTTCTTCAGCCACAGAGTAGTCAGGAAGTGGAATGGACTAGAGAAAGATATAGTGGAGGCAGGAACCATACATAGTTTTAAGACAAGGTATGATAAAGCTCATGGAGCAGGGAGAGCAGAGACCCAGTAGCAGACAGCGAAGAGGCGGGGCCAGGAGCTGAGTCTCGACCCCTGCAACCACAATTAGGTGAGTACAATTAGGTGAGTACAAACACAGAAACAAGGGGACACAACTGGAAGCTGAAGACCTGATCAGATGAGTCAGAGGGATGTTAGGAAACAAATCTTCAGCCATAGAGTAGTTAAGAAGTGGAATAGTTTAGCGAACGATATAGTGGAGGCGGGAACCATACATAGTTTTAAGACAAGGTATGATAAAGCTCATGGAGCAGGGAGAGCAGAGACCCAGTAGCGGACAGTGCAGAGGCGGGGCCAGGAGCTGAGTCTCGACCCCTGCAACCACAATTAGGTGAGTACAATTAGGTGAGTACACGTGGCAATGCTTTATTTACAGGGAGCAAAGTCAGGGTATTTTTCCAGAATGGTCTGTAATATACCACTGTGGATAAAATACTTTGACATATCTTGAACATTTCTGAGTGAGTTGTCTCTGAATTCATTAATTTTATCGCAGTCCAATACATAATGACGCAGGGTGTGACAATAATCCAACTGGCAAAGTTTACATTTTGTTTGGTCTACATCTGGTGGTGGTGATTTAACCTGCCAAAGATACTTGTAACCCAGCCGGAGGCGGGCGGTGGTGACATCCAAGAGTCTGCTTATTTTGTTGGATGCACCATAGACATGTGGCTCCTCCTGCATGATAGAATGATGATAGATGGACTGACTGGTGTCAATCTCCCTGAGTCTTAAGTCAATAAAATTCAGTTGAAGTTCTTTTCTCAAACTGCTAACTGACAAGCTAAGATTGCAATCTACCCCCTCTTTGAATGCATAAAACTTAGCCAATTTATCAGTTCTATCATGCATCTGAAGACCAATGTGAGATGGAATCCACAGCATGTGCACTCTGACTTTACTATCCACAATCTTTCCATACCTGTGTCTGGCTTATGACACAAGCATGCTACAAGTTATACTTGATGAGTTGAGAGCATTTATGGATGACAGATAATCAGTTACAATTAGAGAGTCAACCTTAGATACATGGACGCATTTGAGTGCAAGGAGTATGGCAAACAGTTCTGTCTGAAGGGTAGAGGCCCAGTTATTGATGTGTGCTCCAATTTCTTTAAGAGAGCCATCACTCTGTATGACAACAGCAGCACTACCAGCTGCACCAGTGGATTTGTGAACAGAACCATCAAAGTAAATAATTTGTGAGAGAGTGTGCTGTTTGGCTAAATTATCAATACAGCTTAAGGCATCATGTTTGGCTTCAAGGCGAAGCTTTGGTTGTGATTTAAGAAGTAGTTTGGGGGGAAATGGAGGGATGGTAGTTTGGAATGGGGTAATATTCCATGGAGCGGAGAAGTGCCGCTGTTGCCTTATTTGCCACAGATCATGTATCTGATTTATGCAGAGGTCGGTTCCAGTTTTTTCGATCCATCTGGAGGGATGTTCACCAGTGCTGAGGAAAGTTTGGAGGGCTTCTGTGCAGGGGTTTGAATGGGCCTGCCTGAGCACATTAACCCCAATTAGGATATTTCTTTCAGTAACACGATCTCTGATGCTTGGAATATCAAGTTCTTTCTGCATATTTAACCTATTACCCAGTATTTTAGCAAAAAATTGATAGTCCCATTCATAAAAGTAATAGCCCTATAATCTTTGACAAACCGACATCCCTCCTTCTTCAGCACCAAAACCACTACCCCAGTTTTTTGTCCATCCCCCATAAACTTGAAATCTTAGGTTGTTATCTACTTTGTGGATGAGGACGTCTAGAAAGGGTAGCTTGTCATTGGACTCTTCTTCTAGTGTAAACTGGATCGCCGGTTCAATTGCGGCTCAACGCAGGAAAGGTAGGTAATATGCTGAGTAATTATAGGCCTCTGGTATTGATGAACACAGATTATAAAATTTTCGCAAAAATATTAGGTAACAGATTGAAAAAGGTGATTGAAAAGGTGATTGCAGAAGGACAAGGAGGGATACCGGGCAGAGGAGTGATTAGCGGTCATGAGAGGATAAAGGATTTTTTAGATAATTCAAGGGGGAGGGGTATCTTAGCTTTGGATTGGAAGGGGGCATATGATAGTGTAGAAAGGAAGGTATTATTTGAGGTGATGAGGAGACAGGGATTTGGGGAGGAGGTGGTGGAATGGATTAGGGTGTTATATGAGGGTGCATGCATACATGTACAAGTGAATGGTAGACTTGGGGAGGTGGTGGGGATGGGCAGGGGTTTGCGACAGGGTTGTCCCCTGTCGCAGATTCTTTTTGCTTGCGTGCAAGATCCATTTTATAGATTAGTGGGTGGTAGGGTTGGGGTAGAGGGGGAGATAGCTGTTATTGTGGGTTATGTAGACGATACCACAGTGCTTTTAGGGACAGTGGTTGGTTTCGAGACAGTTAGAAGGTGTTTAGGGATATTTTGCGCGGCAAAAGGAATGAGAGTGAATGGGGCGAAATCGAAATTGCTGGAGATTGAAGCGTGGGTGGGGGGGGGTCAGGGGTTTGGTTGGAATGAGGTAGATAGCATCACTATATGTGGAATTGCATACATGAGGGATAGGAATCAGGCACGAGGTGTGAATTCAGAACAGGTGGTGAGAAGGGCGATGTCACGTATGTCTGTCTGGAGTCCGGGTGATTTGACATTGCGGCAGAGGGTAATAGCGGTCAATTCATTGATCTATAGCAGAATATGGTATGTTGCGGGAGTATACCCTTTGTTGCAGGTGGACGTGAAAGAGTTAGAACGTAGGGTTTTCAGGTATATTTGGGCTGGTGGGAGAAATTGGTTGTGGAAGGACATTGTTAGGAACAAGGTAGGGCTGGGAGGTCTGGGTTTAATATGGTTGGAGCGAAGATTAGTGCGTTTGTATGTGAAACGATGTTTAGTTAGGAGGGGGTCTGGGGGGAGGGGGGATAAGGGGGTGGAGGGAGTTATGTGGGAGGTAGGTGAGTGGTGGGGGGGAAGGATTTGAAGTACTGTCGAGATCTAGTGAGGAATTTATTGGTAATTGCGGAATCTCACTTGTTGAGGGTAACAGGGATGATGGGGATTGGAGGGGTTGCAGGGGTTGTTGAAGGGGCGGCTGTTTTTCCGGTATATGACTGGGTTAGGATTTGGAGGGGATTTAGGGAGCTTAGGTTAAGGGCAAGGGACCGGGAACAGATGTATAGATTTTTACATGGGGCGGTTGCCTCTAAGGCAGTGTTATTTAATATGGGGTTGGTGCAGGATGGCAGGTGTGAGAGGTGTGGTATGTTGGAAACGGTGTTGCATGCGATTTATTTCTGTGAAGCTTTGGGGCTGGTGAGGGAGTGGATGGGGGGCGTGGTTTGCAAATTGGGGGGGGATACAGTTGTTGAGGGCGTTATTTCTGGACTTGGGAGGAATGGATGGCAGGGATGCGAAAGGTCTCCTGTATGGTTTGGTGGATTTTGTGTGTGGGTCATGGAGGTTGCGGGGGGGTGGGAATAGGGAAACGGATTAGGGCTCTGGCAGCAGAAATGTATAGAACGAAGTGTAGAAACAGGCAGGTGTATGCTGAGGTCAGTGGTCACGTGTGGTCATACCTGTCCTAAGCTGTCTGGGAATTAGCGTGGGGTGATACCGAGCACATGGCTCGCTGCAGTGTTTTAGAATCTCAGGTTGAAGTGTTGAAGGAGGTTCTACTGCTTCAGGAGGAAAATAGGAGGCTGAAGCTTCGCCTAGATGGGTGTGGGTGTGGGAGTGAGTGTGAGATGGTTGGAGCTGGTAAGGAGGAAATGGCTACCAACAGTGAAAGTGGCAGCCGCTTTAAGTGGCAAGTGGTTCACAATTCAGGAAGAAGGAAGATAAGGAAGGTTAATAGAGAAGATGTGAAGGTAGGAAATCGATTCTCTGTTCTCCAGGACGAGTGTACTTCAGTGGTTAGTGAGGTTAAAGGTACCACTGACTCCCCTGCTAATCAAGGTAAGAATATTCTGATTGTGGGAGACTCTCAGGTAAGATATATGGACCGTGCTTTTGTAACAGAGACAGGAAGGTCAGACAGAGGTGTGCCTCCCAGGAGCTGGTGTTGGTGACATAGTCAGCAGGTTGGATAATATTATGTCAGGTAATGGGAACAAGCCCATTATCTGTCTTAGTGCTGGTGGAAATGACATTGGGAAGGGCAGGAGACAGGAGCTACTAGATAAGTACAGGTCAGCCATAGAAGTCGTTAGGTCTAAGGGAGGTATCCCAATCATATGTAGCATTTTGCCTAGAAAGGTAGTGGGCAATGAATGGATGTCTAGGGCAATTGGTATAAATTGCTGGCTAGACAGGTACTGCAAGGAACTTGCAATTCCATTCATTGATAACTGGGACAAATTCTATGGCAAACGTGATATGTATGCAAGGGATGGGGTTCATCTCTCTGGGGCTGGAGTGATTGCATTAGCCGATACGATTGAGGGGTCATTGGAGACTTGTCTAGGACTTTAAACTGATAGATTATAGAGGTATGGGTGTTTGTGGGAAACAATCAGGCTGTAGTATTAGGCCTGGAAACAGCAGATATTACCAGGATACCTCAGAGATATGTTTAAAAACAATATTCAAAATAAAGTTTGTAAATGCAAAGCAATTGATCAACAAACAAAGAGAGATAGTAGAGGGCAACGAGTGACTAGCTCCCTTAAGGTTTACTATACAAATAGTAGGAGTCTAAGAAATAAGATAGATGAGCTAAGATTACTTGCAAGTGCAGGTAATATAGATATTATTGCTATAACAGAGACCTGGTTCAACCT
>WNWK01038229.1:0-18054 GCA_009830355.1 Cherax destructor | reverse complement strand
GGTGGAGGTTCAGGGGGGCAGTGGCAGTTATGGAGGGGGAAAATGGAGGTGGAGGTTCAGGAGGCAGTGGAAAAGTTATGGAGGAGGTTCAAGTGGAGGTGGAGGCTCGGGGGGGAGGCAGGGCAGTTATGGAGAAGGTTCAAGTGGAGGTGGAGGTTCAGGAGGAGGCAGGGCAGTTATGGAGGAGGTTCAAGTGGAGGTGGAGGTTCAGGAGGCAGTGGCGGTTTGGAGGAGGTTGGGGGGGGGAGGACAGGAGGAGGCAGGGGCGGTCTGGCAGTGGAGGTGGGGGGCGGATACGGGGGTGGACCCCCCGGGTTTGAGGTGGTGGTGGTGGAAGAGGACTAAAGATGGTGGAAGCTATGAGAAGTAAACTGAGGCTTAAAAACCGAGAGCCAAGTTTCCCAGCACTATTAATCAACACCTGAACCCTTGGTAAACACAGCCTTCACTACACCTGAAGGGGGGAAACACAGCCTTCCCCACACCTGAAGTTTGGGAAACAAGCCTTCACTACACCTAAATTTTTGGGGAAACACACCCTTTCACTACACCGAACCCGGGAAACACACCCTTCACTACACCTGAAGCTTGGTAAACACAGCCTTCACTACACCTGAAGCTTGGTAAACAGCCTTAAACAACCTGAAGCTTGGAAAACCCCCTGCCTTCACTACACCTGAAGTTGGGAAACACAGCCTTCACTACACCTGAAGCTTAAAAAACACAGCCTTCACTACCCCCGGCTTGGTAAACACAGCCTTCACTACCCCTAAGCTTGGTAAACACTGCCTTCACTACACCTAAGTTTTAAACACCCCCCTTCACTACCCCCAAGCTTGGTAAACACCCCCTTTCACTACACCTGGCTTGGTAAACACTCCCTTTCACTACACCTGAAGCTTGGTAAACACTGCCTTCACTACACCTGAATTTTGAAACACTGCCCCACAAACCTGTAGCTTGGTAAACACCCCCAAACGCCACACACTGTTGTCAGGTTGATTAGGAAGGTTTTCATTAAACAGAACAAGTGTTCCCCGACGTAGGTTGTCATATGATGCCCCCTCTAAAATTTTTTGGTCTTGAGGGCCCCCCCACCTGTCCACCCCTTTAAAAATTATCATGATTATAAGCAAAGAATTTCAAAAGGAACCCCAGCATATTACACGCTTTACCACAGTAACAGTTTTAAAAAAAATATACGGTTTTTTTAAAAAATTTTTTTCTAGGCGCACGATGATTCCCCACACAAAAAACACACACACACACCAGCGAGACGGGGCCCCATTCACCCTGAGAGGAGATATTGAGGACATCAAAAGAAACCCCCTTTTTGGGGCCAGTGATCATATGGTTCTAAGTTTAATAAAGTAGAGTTCAATGGGGGGGGAAGCGGGAAGGGGGCTGCACAAATGAAAAATCAAGAAAGGTGACTATGGGGAGAGGCTTCCCCAAAATTTTTAGTGGGACAGAGAGATGGAGGGGTCAGTAGACAGATGATGGAAATTGACAACAAAAGGAACAGGAGAGGTTTATACCCAAGGGAAAAGGAGAAGCGAAAAAAACAGGATGAGCCCTGGCCCCCCAAAGGTGCGGGGGGAACCAAAAAACCATGTAAGGGGGAAGGAAAGGCAGAAGGAAAGAACCCCGGAAAAAAAGGGAGAGTCGTAGAACCAGAAATGAATATGAAGATCAAAAGGGGAGGCCCAAAGAAGGAGAATGACATAGAGGAAAACCCCAACTGCCCAAAGCCCCCGTACAGCCACATCAGGAGGAGAACAAAAGTCAAGGCCCGGGGGATCGGCCCCGGGAAGGTAGGGGGAGGCCACAAAAAATGACCGGGAAGGTGGGAGGAGCCAACATGAGTTTAAAAAAGAGGTGTTCACAGAGGAGATAGAAGGGCCCCAGAAAGGAGGAGAGGAGGACACCATCAATTTTAAAAAAACACACAAATGAGGGGGAAAGGGGGAAGAGGCTAAACAGTTTTAAAATTAAAGGGAAAGCGATAACATCTCCCCTGGGTCCTGAGAGGGAGCAGAGGACCCCCGTGAAAACCCCCAACAACGATCTTCAACACATCTATCGAAACAGGGAACCCAAAAGGGGTTTGGGGAAAACAAATGTATTCCCCCAAAAAAAAGGGGACAGGAACGTAGCACTAAACTACAGACCAGTGTCCCCGACATGTATTTTACCCCAAAGGGCATGAAGGAAGAAGAGGGTTGAGCACCTAGAAAGGAATGAGTTTTTCAACGACGGCCAACACGGTTTCGGGAGGGGGAAACCTGTGTCACAAACCTACGAGTTCCCGGGGACAGCGATAAGGCAAGAGAGAGGGGGGTGGGTGATTGAATTCTTGGATTGTAAAAAAGGGGTTTTACACAGTTCCACACAAGAGATTAGGAGAAGCTGGAGGACCAGGGGGGTAACAGGGAAGGCACACTTGGGGTCAGGGAATACCTGTCGGGAGAGAGTCATGGTACGGGGGGTCGAGTGGGCGCCGGGACGAGGGGGTTCCCCCAAAGGGGGCAGTCCGGGCCAGTCTTTTTGGTATTTGTGAACGACTGACGGGGAATAGACTCAAGGCCCTTTTGCAGAGGGAAGTTTGAAAAATTAAGACGGGGGACCGGCAGAATAAGGATCGGAACCGAAAAACCGGTCCAGAACTGGCCCTGGGTTAACCCCAAATAAAGTCATGAAGAGGGGAAGGGGAAAAAGCCCAGACGGAAAGTGGGGGCCAGAGACTGAAAAAAACCCAAACAAGGAAAGATCTTGGGGTGAGTATAACCCAGAAAATCTCCGAGGCGCACATAAAAAAAATAACTGCTGCAGCATTTGGGCGCCTAGCAAACCCCCAGCACCCGACATCTTAATAAAGAATCGTTCGGGGCCCTGTACACTGGATTACCCCCATTGGAGTATGCAGCACCATTTGGAACCCACACCAGCCAAGATGTGAAGAAGCCGAGGTGCAAAGGTTTGCAACAAGACTACCCGGAGCAAAAGGGGATGTCCTACGGGGGAGGTTGGGGAAATGACCTGACGACACTGGAGGACGGAGAGATAGGGGGGACATGAAAAAAAAAACGGGGGTTAAAAAGGGAAAGACAGAATGTTCCAGAGATGGGACAAAACAAAAGGGGGCACAGATGGAAGTTGAAGACCAGATGAATCAAGAGATGTTAGGAAGTATTTCTTCAGTCACAGAGTTGGGGAAGTGGTTTAGGAAGCGAGGGGTGGAGGCAGGCCCCATACATAGCTTTAAGCAGAGGTTTATAAAGCTCATGGCGCAGGGAGAGGACCCAGGGGCCCCTGAAGAGGCGGGGCCAGGAGCTTTTACTCGACCCCGCAAACCCAACTAGGGGGGAACAACTAGGGAGTAAAAACACACACACACACACACACACACACACACACACACACACACACACACACACACACACACACACACAATATATATATATATATATATATATATATATATATATATATATATATATATATATATATATATATATATTTGTTTTTTTTTAAATTTTTTAAAAAACAAATGACAATAATATGCAAAAATCAATTTATTCATGAAAATCTCAATGACTTTCGTCCCCATAAAATATCTTTGGTGTTTATTCCAGTAAACAATTATAAAGGGGGTTGGGGTTTTTTTGAGTTCATCCAAGATATATTCACTTAAACATATAAGCACCCCCCTGAGTGTATACTCTTTTGAACTCTGTAATATACAATCTGATATTTGTAATAGTCACCCTTATTTTTTATTCTAGCCACCCCCAGTTTTCTTTTCATTTTTATAGTTGCCCCGACCCTTTTACAAAGTTCGAGGTTATGTCAGCCAAAACCCCGGTTAACGCATTCTGGTGTTTACAAAACTCATTTTTTTTCGTTGTTTTCCATATTTTTTTTTTTTTTTCATCAATTTTTTAAATTTTAATTTGAATATTAGCGATTATCGCTTCACTTACTCGATTTATTTTATCTTTTAAAAAAACCCCGCAAATTTTTCCCGCCTCGTGAAGGGGAATGACACTTATTATGGAAGAGCGACCTACCGTCTTCATGGTCACGATGAAATACAAAAGAATATGTAGATTTTATGTAAATAAGACATGATTGTGAATTATTATAATCATGGGGAAGAGCAAAACCCCCCGGGGGTTATACAGCGCCTGTGGGGGGGGGGGGAAGGTATTCTTTTTTAAATTTGGGGGAAATTGGGGGACAGACCCAAATTTTTAGATTAAGACCCCCCCACCAGCGTCAAAGAACCTTACTTGAGGGGATTTTATTGGGAAGAGGTTTTTTTTTCCAAACCTTTATAAATTGTCCGTGAATTGATGAAGTCCCCCTGAAGATGAAGTTTCTGGTGAGACGAACGTTTTTTCTAAATAAAATACCATAACCAGCATTGTGTGTTTGTTTCATAATTACAGCAGGGAAAGGCATATGAAAAGTGTAATCAAGCCCCTTTTTATATTGAGTACTGGGTTTTTTCCGCCGCCGCTGCCGCTGCTGCTACTATACAACCACTACTACTGCTGCTGCATCCATTTTTCCCTTTTAAATAGTACCCCCCCGGGGGGGGCCACTACTTGTTCTCCTACTTTCTACCCAAATAAAAAAATAACTTTAAAAAAATTTTTATTAAATTTTTTTTATTATTATTATTATGTGAGCAAATCACCTTTTTGGCTTAAGGCCAATTTAAAATTAATTTTTAAAAAATTTGGGTGAGATGGGGGGCTTAGTCACAAATAGGTCACTGAACTGCAACTCTTTTGAATGCCCACTTCTTCACCACTCACAAAAGTTGGACCTGGGGGAAATTAATAATTTTTTATTAAAAAACCCCAAAAAAATTGGGGGTTAACGTTTTGGGGGCTTTTCCCCCATTTTTGGTTTACTTTGCTGGGTAAAAGAATATTCATATTAACACTTTTTCCCTTTAATTATTGTAGATGGGGGACACCCCTCACCTGCCTAACACCTAGACCCTAACCCCCGGGGCCCGCCCCGGGGGAATTTTTTTCCCCCAAACCCAAAATTCCAAAAAACCCTTTTAAAAAAAACTTTTTTTTTCCCGATCCAAATTTTTGACCCAAAAATTTACACCCCAAAAAACCCGGTCCCCTTTTTCCAAAACCCCCCCCCGACTTGTGTTTTTCCCCCAAACCCCCCCAAAAACCTTTTTCCTTTTTTCCCCCTCCTGTATCCTCCTCCTCCTCCACCACCTTTTCCAAAAACCCCTGTTTTTCCCCCCCTTTTCCAAAACCTTTCCCTTTTTTGTTTTTTTTCCAAAACCAAAAAACACCCCTCAAACCCCCCCCCCACCACCTTTTGGGAAACCTTTTTTCCGGGGGGCAGCAAAAAAAAAAACAAAAAAAAAAAAGGGCCAATGAAAAGGGGAAGGGAAAAAAACCAAAAAACCCCCAAATTTTTTTTGAAATTGAAATAAGAAAAAAAAAAAATTTTGGGGGAAAAAAACAGTTTTTTCCCCCTTTTTAAAGGGGTTTTTTTTTAAAACGTCCCCCCCAAAAGGGGGAAAAAATTGGGTTTAAAAAAATTTTTTTTAAGGCCCTTTTTCAAGGGGCCCCCTAATTTTTGGGGCCCCCAAAAAAATACCCTGAACGTGTTTTTTTTCCCCAGTTGTCAAAAAATTATCAATTTTTATCCATTTTTGTTAATGCCAATGAATTAACTTAAAAAATTTTTAAAAATATCAAATTCAAAACTTTTTCTATCTTCAAAATGCTTAAATCAAAAAAAAATTTTTTCCCATTTTAAAAAAGATGAAAATCAGGGACACAGTCTTTTATACAATTACTGGTCAAGAAAGATTTCATCTTGGGATTATTCAGTTTTTTATGAAGATTACCAAGAGCCTTAAAAGGGTTTTAAAAAAAAAGCAGCTATTAGTGGACGGAGGGGGGGGGCCCCTAACAGTCATAGCGGCCCCCACTCACACTGGCTTAGCACTTTTTTTTTTATTTTGGGGGTGGGGGAAAACCCCTGTGTTTCGGGGGAAAAAACATTCAGTGTTTATCTCTATTCTTATACACCTTAATCACCACCATTTTTTTTTATATATTCACTTGATGCGCTAAACCCGTTTGGTTCATTCAGTAAAATTATGAAGGCTCTATGCTCCGTTCACTAATCGAGAGGCAGAAAAAAAAAAATTCCCCCATATTCTCATCTTCACTCATTTTAGCTTACCATGGTTGTGGGTTTGGTGCGACTTGTGAGACAAATCTGTGCCGGCAACAACACATCCACACAATATATATACACAGAGGAGTCACCGAAATAACCTTGCTGCTTCACGAGTGAAGTTGACGACTTCCACGGGGTTACTCACCGTAAATGTTTTTTCACTGTTCCCAGTGAAGATGACGCCGCAGTTATCACTCGGTGTTGCAAGCCTCAGCTTTGACCGCTTAACCAGAAATTGTTCATTGCAGTCGTGCTGGTTTCTGAGATAACAAGAATTTACACACTAGTGTTTCTAGGTGACGTTTTCCAGGGAACACGATGTGAAGACACAAGTTGCAACACAATCATTTATGGGACAACGTTTCGTTCTATGTAGAGTTTTATCAAGTCACCAGTCTTCAGCGTATCCTTCCATAATATAGTCCGTAGTACAGTATCTGGGATCATACCAGTGAAGTAAGCTAATACGTATGAATAAAGACACTGGCACAAGGAAAATATTTTATTATTGCATTTTAAACAAGGATTATTAACTCAACAATTGGCCTGTACATGAACATTGCAAAGACTTTAATGCCTAAAATACAGATTAAAATAATTAACTGTACGTATGTACACAAATTTAAATACCTCTTAGTGTCTCATTACATAACTTGTATACAATACGGCCAAGTTAAATGACTTTGACACATCTGCGTATTTTAATTTTGTAGATGTTTTGCCAACCAGAGGCTTTATCAACACAAAACAGAAACATAAACATAAAGACTGTAGAAGGAGGTAATCAATACCTCAGCCGTATATAATTTTGTAAGACTGAGGGTTGATTACCTTCATTCCACAGTTCTCGCTTTGTCCCTCTACAGTATTTTACAAAATGAAAAGCATCCAGATGTTGGCCATGTCAGTCATTCATCACCTCTCAGTGTACACATTCTGAGTCATACTCTGCTGGTTCAATATTCTGTGGTAATGTGTTTTAGAGGAGTTGTATCTCATGCTTCGCCTCACAACAACAGTGGAATCATTGTGTTTTGGTTATTCAACCGAGTGGTCCATTGACATAAATTCACCTATCTACTCGTCCATGCACAAACTTAACACAGCAATCATTACGCATGTAAGATTGTGAGTGCTGCGGACTAAGAATTGTACTAACGTTTCCATATTTTCTGATGAGTGGCTTCTACTGAGCTATGTGTTAGAAAATAAATGAATAAATTAAAGAATTCGCACGAAATTTGAAAACACAACAACCGGTAAAAGTCTGAATACAACCATTAAAGTTTATTAACTTCATAAATAAATTTGCAGCTACTCAGCATAAACCCAAAGGGAATCCTTCTTTCCATCAGAAGAAGCACATTCACTTTATTTTACGAACAAAATTCTACACTATTTTATGAAGTCCTATACACTTCAGTAACAATCCTTAACATACAAAAAGACACACTGGCAGAGTTCAAACCTTCATCGAGACGACCTATCGCTCGGTGGTCAAACTTTTTTCACAACTCTGCAGAGTACATGGTAAAAATAGATATAAATTGTAGGAGAAGCAGATGACGAGGAGACGTAAGCAGTGAGCATAACTTTGTCAAGTCAGGAGGGCGGTGTGTACTGAGGAGCATATAACAATAGGTTTGAGAGAACGCTCGTCAAGTGAAATGTTATCTCATCTGAGGTTTTCATGTTTCTTCTAAGTAGGATACATCACTGTTGAAAGTTTAATATCGATCGGAAGTTGTTTTTCAATTTATTGAACTGAAATTGAAATGGATAAAGTCTAAGTAAAAGTGACTAAAGGGAACCTGCACATGTCAATAGGACCATGAACCTTTTCCTATGGTTCGCCAGGGTTGAAAATTTGAAGCCGATGGGATGCGTCGTTCAGGTTATAACTGAAAACCCCACGCACTGTAGGTCAGGTTATGTTAGGTAAGGTTTGTCAGGAAACAGGACAAGTGTTCCCTGACGTAGGTCTTGGTCATATGAAGAACCGCCTCTGGAACTTTTGGTCATCTGACCGAAGCCTTCTGCTGGCTTACCGGTCCACCCCCCTTTAAAAATTATGGTTATGATTATACGCAACAGGAATTCTCACACAGTGTAACACAGCACAGCTATATACACTGTACACACCAGTAACAGTTTCAGAGAAAAATATATGGTATTTTTTACATATAATTTTCTAGGTGACTCATAATCTGGCCATATATATATATATATATATATATATATATATATATATATATATATATATATATATATATATATATATATATATATATATATATAGGGAGACTCTTGCTGCTCCAACACCAAAACCTAGTGAAGAACTGGCCTACAAACAGTCAAGATGGGACAGCCCCATTGTTGAAAAGATACTTGCCAATATGCTCAGGGCCGTAACATCAGACAGGAGACTGCCCGTCTCCTAGCCGTGAGTGCACATCACTCTGGGGACTTCCTCCAAACAGTTCCCATTTCGGCCATGGGAACACGACTGGACCCTAAGACCCTTCGTATTGCAGTGGCTCTGCGCCTTGCTGCCCCCATTCACACGGAATATACGTGTATTTGCGGCGATGCGCAAGCCGACCAATATGGTCTACATGGTCTTAACTGTTCTAAAACCAAGGGTTGGCATGCAATACACAATGAGGTCAACGACATCATAAAGAGAACCTCGCTACAGCTGGATGCCCAGCCAAGAGAGAGCCTCGATCACTAGCAGCCAACAACGCCCACAACCCAGCAAACCGCCCCGACGGGATCACCATCTATCCTTGGAAGAATGGCAAGCTCTTAGCATGGGATTATACCTGCGTGTCGACACTGGCTGACACCTACATCCATCACAGTGTTGGGCGACAGGGAGGAGCTGCTGACCACAGAGAGGAGTACAAGATCGGCAAGTACAGGGACATAAGCCAACAGTATAAATTTGTCCCAGTGGGATCGGAGACCTTGGGAGCGTGGGGAAAAAATGCAACACGTTTCCTTAAAGAGCTGGGTTCCAAACTCATCGACACCACCAGGGACCCAAGGGCAGCCACGTTCATGTTCCAGCGTCTCAGCGTGGCCATCCAGAGGAAACGCATGCTGCATACTCGGCTCGCGTCCGGCTTCGGAGGAGCTGGAGGAGATTCATAATCTTTGACATATTGTGGTTGTTCAATATATTTATAGATGGGGTTGTAAGAGAAGTGAATGCGAGGGTCTTGGCAAGAGGTGTTGGGCTAAAAGATAAAGAAGCAAATACAAAGTGGGAGTTGTCACAGTTGCTTTTTGCTGATGACACTGTGCTTTTGGGAGATTCTGAAGAGAAGCTGCAGAGGTTGGTGGATGAATTTGGTAGGGTGTGTAAAAGAAGAAAATTGAAAGTGAATATAGGAAAGAGTAAGGTGATGAGGATAACAAAAAGAATAGGTGACGAAAGATTGGATATCAGATTGGAGGGAGAGAGTATGGAGGAGGTGAATGTATTCAGATATTTGGGAGTGGACATGTCGGTGGATGGGTCTATGAAGGATGAGGTGAATCATAGAATTGATGAGGGAAAAGGGTGAGTGGAGCACTTCGAGTCTGTGGAGACAAAGAACCTTGTCCATGGAAGTAAAGAGGGAATGTATGAGAGTATAGTTATACCAACGCTCTTATATGGGTGTGAAGCATGGGTGATGAATGTTGCAACGAGGAGAAGGCTGGAGGCAGTGGAGATGTCATGTCTGAGGTCAATGTGTGGTGTGAATATAATGCAGAGAATTCGGAGTTTGGAAATAAGGAGGAGGTGCGGGATCACCAAAACGATTGTCCAGAGAGCTGAGGAGGGTTGTTGAGGTGGTTTGGACATGTAGAGAGAATGGAACGAGACAGAGTGACTTCGAGAGTGTATAAATCTGTAGTGGAGGGAAGGCGGGGAAGGGGTCGGCCTAGGAAAGGTTGGAGGAGGGGTAAAGGAAGTTTTGTGTGCGAGGGGCTTGGACTTCCAGCAAGCATGTGTGAGCGTATTTGATAGGAGTGAATGGAGGCATATGGTTTTAATACTTGACGTGCTGTTGGAGTGTGAGCAAAGTAACATTTATGAAGGGATTCAGGAAACCGGCAGGCCGGACTTGAGTTCTGGAGATGGGAAGACAGTGCCGGCACTCTGAAGGAGGGTGTTAATGTTGCAGTTTATAACTGTAGTGTAAAGCACCCTTCTGGCAAGATGATGGAGTGAATGATGATGAAAGTTTTTCTTTCGGGCCACCCTGCCTTGGTGAATCGGCCGATGTGTTAAAAAAAAAAAAAAAAATATATATATATATATTTTATTAACACATCGGCCGATTCCCACCAAGGCATTGTGGCCCGAAAAAGAAAAACTTTCATCATCATTCACTCCATCACTGTCTTGCCAGAGGGGTGCTTTACACTACAGTTATAAAACTGCAACACTAACTATTGCATATGTAATAGTATATATAATATAAAATATAAGGAGTGGTAGGAGAAGAAAATATTCAAACAGCTCCGGGGAGAACCTTTACTTTTCACTGAGGTACGTTTATTGTCTTCTCTGAGGATGAGGGTCCCCAGTAAAGTTCTAGAGGTGGTATATATATATATTTATACATACATTTGCATTTTTATGAATTTTAATAAAAAATTGACACTAATATGCAGTCGTGTTAATTCATGAAACATCTCAATGACTATCGTCATATAAACATATCAATTGGTATTTACTCCAGTAAACAATTTATGAAGGGTTGGTTACCTGGTGTAGTTCATCCAAGGAACTGCAGTTACCCTTCCTTTACCTGGGTAAAATCTGCCTACATACTTCCTATTCTCCAGCCGCTCCATAATCACTGTAGATTTAGCGTTTTCGATGAATACATTAATAATAATATTATTATTAATATTAAAAATAATAATAATAAGTCTTGCATCAATGGTAACTGCTTAAATATCTGTGTCTAGTTAATCTCACCTTTCTCCAGCGTTGAATGATTCCTACGTTAACCGCCGAATAAAAACCAACAAAACAATGATTCCTACGTGTTTAGAGCTTCCCAGTTATTTTACTAATAATAGTGTAAGTAATCACGTATATATTTTAGATCATTATTAGTAAACCATGATGCTGGCATAGACATACACAGTAAATCATAACGTACTTTAGGGCCAACATAGTTATATATGTGAATAAAGATACTGGTAGCAGAGAATTATTCCAATAGAACATTTCGCCCGATGATGGACTTTATCAAGTACGAATTGTCTACCATGGGTGTATATACCCGAGTGGTATATGCCTTTCGGTGTATATACGCTGAGAATTTAGGCTAATCTCTATTTTAGGGATTAGCGTAAATTCTCATTGGTAGTGTACAGTACTCATGCAGCCCTAAAGACCTTCGTGTACTTTACAGGTTATCAGTGATCCTCTATTAGGGGTGAATTTACTCCTTGGGGGTAAAAAATTTCATAGTAAAGGGTAAATATTTTTGTGCAAAACTTAAATAATTTATTTTTTTCTGTCGCTCTATGATGGCGATAAATTTTTTGAATGGAAAGGTGTAAATGGAGAAATATATCAAGCCGAGGAGGTTAATGATGGAGGAAAAGTTGAAAACTAGCCAGCCAAAATAAGGCGAAGACGTCTCTGAAAATGGATAGGAGGGTCAAGTCTCCAAGACACGTGTATATATATATATATATATATATATATATATATATATATATATATATATATATAAAGGATGGGGTCCACCTCTTGTGTAAATTGTGGGACCCATTGCCTCGGAGAAGTGGATAAAAAGGCTTCAAGGAAGAATATTTAGATTTCTTTCTGAAGCCGTTTGAATATTCCACTTTCCCTACCACCCCATCTTTTATACAAACTTTATTTCAAGACAAAATACATAGGGATAAAACAACATAGATAACAACTCAGAGCTACATGTCAAATACTTCGTCCAGCTCCCCGGCAGTGGCGCGTGCCCAGAACGCTGCAGGCATTTCCCCTCTGGATCTCAACACTGAGTCTCTGAAAGAGGAAGCTGGTCGCCCTGTGGTCCTTGGTTTCTATGATGAGTTTTCCACCCAGCTCGTTGAGAAACTTTAGAGCACACTTGCCCCATGCTCCATGGGTCTCCGACCCTATTGGGATGAAGTTATAGCAAGAGGGAAGGTCTTCATATTTGCGGGTCTTCTGGGTCTCCCTGTGGCTGGCAGCTCCACCCCTTCGGCTAAGGAGTGTGGCAGGTAGGTGTCTGCCAATGTAGCAGCACAGGTGTAGTCCCAAGCAATCTGCTTACCATCCTTCCAGGGTAGCATAGTGGCTCCATCAGGACGCCTTTGACTTCCATCAGACCTCTGCACTTGGAGTTCCCGTTGGGCTGGGCAACGGGCTGTGGCGAGGCTTCTCTTTATGATGTCATTGACCTCCTCATGTCTAGCATACTTCCCTTCTGATGTGTGACACACTAGACCATGAAGTCCGAATTGATCAGCCGTCGCCCTGCCGCAAATACACCTATGTTCGGTGAGTGTGGGGGCGGCTAGGCGAAGAGCAACACCAATCCGAATGGCCTGTGGGTCGAATCGAATCCCCAGAGAGGAATTGGGAACAGCTAGAAGGAAATCTCCTGAGTGTGGTGCCTTCACCGCTAGGAGACGAGCTTTGTCCTTTCCTGAAGCGTTGGTGAGCATTGTGTTGGCAATTTTTTCCATGATCGGTTTGTCCCAGTGGGACTGTTTGTGCTCTTTGGGAGGAGCTGGTCTACTGGGGGAGTCTGCCAGGATGTCCCACTGCACTGCTGCTTCAATGAACTTGTTGAGGTCTTAAGCTCCCACCACACCTCTAAAACGTTCAGGGACAATCCTCTTGACTAATCCACAGGAGGCCAAACACGATGACAGAAATGCAGGTAACGCTACCTGCCTTGCTTTGCGCACCCCTATACCTCCCAGTCGCACTGGGAGGGTTGCCTGCTCCCATTGCTGATCCTCTAGTGACAGATTCAGTGCCTTCTTGAAGGTTGATCTCAGGTGTGCGTCATACTCGTCAAGTGTTGGGTTTTTAAAAGAGGGTGCGCACCTCATATATATATATATATATATATATATATATATACACACACACACACACACACTAGTATTTTGATACACATTCAACTTTGTAAATGTGGTTATTTAGGTTAAGTTTAAAGTCTGTCTACTGCACATGGGTCATTAAGTCTGCATATCATGTATATACTACCATTAATATACTATTGTGCCCCGTGGCCCGGTGGCTAAAGCTCTCGTTTCACTCGGCGAGGGACTGGGTTCAATTCCCAGCGAGGGTAGAAACATTGAGCATGTTTCTTTACTCCGGCTATGTTCACCCATCAGTAAAATGGATACCTGGGAGTTAGTCGACTGGTGTGGGTCGCATCCTGGGACAAAACTGACCTAATTTGCCCGAAATGCTCTGCATAACAAGCAGCTTTCTATATAGTAGTATGTCATTAGTGTTAGCTATGGTCTGTATACCTTGTACATGTAGTAAATAAAGATATTATTATATTAATATATTATATTTTACCAAGACCTTTATCAATTCGCCCTTAAATTGATAAAGCCGGGATGAACTGATGAAGTTTCTGGTGAGCCGAACGTCTAGAAAATAAAATGCTATAATCAGCATTGTGTGTTTCATTTACATAATCACAGCAATAAAGACATACGAAAAGTGTGAACGAAACCTCTTATATTAGTAGTTATGCTGCTGCTGCTGCTGCTGCTGCTACGTATTACTGCTGTTGCTACTATTACTACTACAACTACTGCTACTACTACAATTACTATTGCTTCTGCTGCTGGAATTACTACTACTACTGCTCATAATGATGATACTATTACGACTACTATTACTGCTGCTGCTGCTGCTGTTACCACCACTACTACTGCTGATGCTACTATTACCACCACTAATACTGCTGCTACCGCTACTATTAGTACTACTACAACTACCACTACTGCTACTACTACAACTACCACTACTGCTACTACTACAACTACTACTACTACTATTGCTGCTGCTGCTATTACTACTACTACTACTACTACTGCTGTTATTGATGATACTATTACAACTACTATTGCTACTGCTGATATTATTATTATTACTACTACTACTTCTGCTGCTGCTGCTGTGCTATTACCACCACTTCTACCGCTGCTGCCGCTACTACTTCTACTAAAATTTCCATCCGGATAGTCTTCCGTACGCCTCACTAAACTCAGTTTATAAACTCTCTGTGTCCACGCATTGTGATATTTTTATTAGCTTGACAAAGCTTCTGATGAACATAACGTAAAAACAATAAATTACTCCTTAGTAGCACGTTTGTCTACTTATCTAAGATACCCATCGATTTTCTTGGTCCTCAAGGTGACGTCTAATACACAGCTTTCAGGAATCCCAGTGGTTTGGATATCACCGTGACCTTGTCACAGGACTGTCCCTCGTCATAGGGCTGTAAACGGTGCATCACTTGCAAAATTTTCGACACTCATTCAGGAGCCGCTAATGTTTTTATCTCTCAAATTTACATTTCTGTCTGAAGATGCTCAAATTTTCAGGAATAAATATGCGAACAAGGATAAGAAAGTATGTATATTGATCTTATGCATTTATTTCGAAAAAGGAGGACATTGTTCCTAAAAAAAAGGTGAACACTTTAAAAAATATATGTTGGGTAGTGGATTTCAGCAACGGGCTGGTAATCCCAGCTTTATAGTGAAAACTATTTAGATTTCATGTTTTATTACTGGGCTTCCAAAACCAGACAACTGAGACATTAAAGATCAAATAATGAACTTTCTTCTTCATACTAACAGATTTAATCGGATATTAATCCAAGATAACCTGACAATATTCAGTATTAACATTAAGGGTTCAGGTAGCAGAAAACAGCCTTGGAGTACACCTGGCTGGAAACCATTATGGAAATGGTAATTTACTTTCCATACCCTCCACCACGTCTGTGTCCTCCACCACCTCCAGACCTCCTGCCACCTCCGTATCCTCCTCCTCCTCCTCCACCACCACCACCGTGTCCCCCACCACCTCTCCTGAAGCCTCCACCACCACCGCCACCACCGTAGCCACCTCCACCACCTCTACGAGAACCTCCGGGGTCAGCAAGGCAAACAGCAAAGAGCGCCACGAAGAAGAAGATCCAAGCAAATTTCTGAAATTGAAATAAGAACAATAATTTGTGATGATCAGTCTGTCCCGAAGGAGTTAAATCGTCCATTAAGTAACTTGGTGAAGCTTGATGAAGCTTTACAGTGCTACACGTGGTCAAACTATACCCTGGAACGTGTGTTTTTCTCCACAGTTATCAAAAATACATCAATTTTCATCCATTTTTGTTAATGCTAATGAATAAACTAAAAATTCTAAACATATCAAATTCAAAACTTTTTTCTATCTTCAAAAATGCTTAAATCAGAAAGAAAAATTCTTTTCTAAGAAAATATGATGAAAATCAGGGACACAATCTTTTTTATACAATTACTGGTCACGAAAGATTTCATCTTGGGATTATTCAGTATTTATGAAGATTACCAAGAGCCTGACGGGGTAAAGAAAGAGCAGCTATTAGTGGAAGGAGGGTCGAGCCCCTAACAATCATAGCGGCACATGACTCACACGGGCTTTGCACTTTCTGTTTATTATTTTGTGGAATGCGCTAAACCCGTGTGTTTCGATAACAAACATTCAGTGTTTATCTCTATTCTTATACACCTTAATCATCACCTTTTATTTCTTTATATATTCACTTGATGCGCTAAACCCGTTTGGTTCATTCAGTGCAAGGAGTTATGAAGCCTATATGTTCCGTTCACTAATCGAGAGGCTGATACGAAATCATTCAGTATATTCTCATCTTCACTCATTCTAGCTTACCATGGTTGTGGGTTTCGTGCGACTTGTGAGACCAATCTGTGCCGGCAACAACACATCCACACAATATATATACACAGAGTCACCGAAATAACCTTGCTGCTTCACGAGTGAAGTTGATAACGCTCTCAAGGGGTTACTCACCGTAAATGTTTTTTTTTATTGTTCCCAGTGAAGATGACGCAGCAGTTATCACTCGGTGTTGCAAGCCTCAGCGTTGACCCCTTAAAAAAAAAATGTTCATTAAAGTCGTGCTGGTTTCTGAGATAACAAGAATTTACACACTAGTGTTTCTAGGTGACGTTTTCCACGGAACAAGATGTGAAGACACACTTTGCAACACAATGTTTTATTGGGACAACGTTTCGTTCTATGTAGAGCTTTTTCAAGTCACCAGTCTACAGCGTATCCTTCCATAATATTGTCCGTAGTACAGAATCTGGGATCCTACCAGAGAAGTAAGCTAATACGTGGGAATAAAGACACTGGCATTAGAAAAATCTTTTATTATTGCATTTTAAACAAGGATTATTAACTCAACAATTGACCTGTACACGAACATTGCAAAGAATTTAATAACTAAAATACCGATTAAAATAATTAACTGTACTGTATATACACAAATTTAAACACCTCTTAGTGTCCCATTACATAATTGGTATATAATACGGACAAGTTAAATGACTTTGACACATATGCGTATTTTTATTTTTTAGATGTTTTGCCAACCAGAGGCTTTATCAACACAATACAGAAAAATAAACGGAAGACTGTAGAAGAGGAGGTAATCAATACCTCAGCTGTACATAATTTTGTAAGACTGAGGGGTTGATTACCTTCTCTTCCACAGTTCTCGCTTATGTCCCTCTACAGTATTCTACAAAATGAAAAGCAACCGGATGTTGCACATGTCAGTCATTCATCATCTCTCGGTGTACACATTCTGAGTCATACTCTGCTGGTTCAATAGAAATATTGGTAGAATTACCGACAATATGTTAAGTAGAAGGACACAAATGCAACTAATGAGACATTTTATTGTGGCACTCTCCAGGAGCTTTGTCAAGCGTCTTGACAAAGCTCCTGGCGATGTTGCCCAATAAATTACATTGTGCATTTGTTTCAATATTCTGTGGTAATGTGTTTTAGAGGAGTTGTATCTCATGCTTCGCCTCACAACAACAGTGGAATCATTGTGTTTTGGTTATTCACCTATCTACTCGTCCATGCACAAACTTAACACAGCAATCATTACGCATGTAAGATTGTGAGTGGTGCGGACTCAGAATTGTACTAACGTTTGCATATTTTCTGATGAGTGGCTTCTACTGAGCTATGTGTTAGAAAATAAATGAATAAATTATAGAATTCGCACGAAATTGGAAAACACACCAACCGGTAAAACTCTGAATACAGCCATAAAAGTTTATTAACTACATAAATAAATTTGCAGCTATTCAGCATAAACCCAAAGGGAATCCTTCTTTCCATCAAATGAATAGGTTTTTAAAGAGTGACTCCGTTCAGAAGAGGCACATTCACTTTATTTTACGAAAAAAATACCACACTATTTTATGAAGTCCTATACACTTCAGAAACAATCCTTAACATACAAAAAGACACACTGGCAGAGTTCAAACCTTCATCGAGGCGACCTATCGCTCGGTGGTCAAACTTTTTTCACAACTCTGCAGAGTACATGGTAAAAATAGATATAAATTGTAGGAGAAGCAAGTGACGAGGAAACGTAAGCAGTGAGCTTGACTTTGTCAAGTCAGGAGGGCGGTGTGTACTGAGGAGCATATAACTATAGGTTTGAAAGAACGCTCGTCAAGTGAAATGTTATCTCATCTGAGGTTTTCATGTTTCTT
>WNWK01038228.1:0-18054 GCA_009830355.1 Cherax destructor | reverse complement strand
AATCTATATCCATCCTGTAGTAAGGAGACCAAAACTGAGCTGCATAATCCAAATGAGGTCTCACTAGTGATGTATAGAGCTGTAAATAACTTTTGGACTTCTGTTGCTTATACTTCGAAATAAATCCTAGTAATCTGTTAGCCTTATTGCGCACACTTAGGCACTGTTGTCTTGGCTTTAGATTTCTGCTTACCATGACTCCCAAGTCTTTTTCACATTCTGTATGATCAAGCTCAACTTCACCTAGTTTATAAATTCGAGGATATTTTCATTACCAACGACAAGCACCTTAACGGTCCTAGATTTTCGCTTAGCAGATTACAATGGACTTAGAGAACACTTATCATCTGTGGACTGGGGTAATGAAGAGAGCTATCAATATGACAGTTTTCTGAACACTATACATGCTGCCCAAAGAACATTTATCCCATATAAAGAAATTAGATCGAATAGAAATGACCCAAAATGGATGAATAATAGGCTCAAATATCTTTTAGGGCAGAAGAAAGGAAAAATAAACACATAAGCAGTATAATGTGATCCTTTATTGACAACGTTTCGCCCACGCAGTGGGCTTTATCGAGTCACAGACAGATCTGGGTAGATCTGTCTGTGACTCGATAAGCCACTGCGTGGGCAAACGTGTCAATAAGATCTTACTGCTTATGTGTTTATTTTTCCATTGTGTCGGTATTTTATACCATTTATTTCCAGAAGAAAGGAATTTATAGGCGTATCAAAAGAGGTGAGGGTCATCTTACGAATCAGTATATTACATAAGAACATAAGAAAGGAGGAACACTGCAGCAGGCCTGTTGGCCCATACTAGGCACGTCCTTCACAATCCGTCCCACTAACAGAATATTTGCTCAACCAATTTTCAATGCTCCCAAGAAATAAGCTTTGACAATTCTACCCACTCATGCGAGTCCCACTCCAAATCCAACCCCTCTCACTCATAAGAACATAAGAACATAAGAACATAAGAAAGGAGAACACTGCAGCAGGCCTGTTGGCCCATACTAGCAGGTCCTTCACAATCCGTCCACTAACAGAATATTTGTTTCAACCCAATTTTCAATGCTACCCAAGAAATAAGCTTTGACAATTCTACCCACTCATGCGAGTCCCTCAAATCCAACCCCTCTCACTCATAAGAACATAAGAAACATAAGAAAGGAGGAACACTGCAGCAGGCCTGTTGGCCCATACTAGGCAGGTCCTCACAATCCGTCCCACTAACAGAATATTTGCTCAACCCAATCTTCAATGCTACCCAAGAAATAAGCTTTGACAATTCTACCCACTCATGCGAGCCCCACTCAAATCCAACCCCTCTCACTCATGAATTTATCCAACCTAAATTTGAAACTACCCAAGGTCCTAGCTTCAATAACCTACTAGGCAGACTGTTCCACTCATCAACTACCCTATTTCCAAACCAATACTTTCCTATATCCTTTCTAAATCTAAACTTATCTAACTTGAATCCATTATTGCGGGTTCTCTCTTGGAGAGATACCCTCAAGCCCTTTATTTATATCCCTTTGTTAATACCCATTTTCCACTTGTATACCTCGATCATGTCTCCCCTCATTCTACGTCTTACAAGTGAATGTAATTTTAGGGTCTTCAATCTTTCTTCGTAAGGAAGATTTCTAATGCTATGTATTAATTTAGTCATTCTACGCTGAATGTTTTCTAACGAATTTATGTCCATTCTGTAATATGGAGACCAGAACTGAGCTGCGTAATCTAGGTGAGGCCTTACTAATGATGTATAAAGCTGTAATATAACCTCTGGACTTCTGTTGCTAACACTTCTTGATATAAATCCCAGTAATCTATTTGCCTTATTACGTACGCTTAGGCATTGCTGTCTTGGTTGAAGGTAGCTGCTTACCATCACCCCCAAGACATTAAGAGGGACGTTAAAAAGGGGATAAGAAAAGCTAAGCGGGACTACGAAACTAAAGTTGCTAGGGATTCGAAAACTAACCCAAAACGTTTTTTCCAGGTGTATAGAACAAAAGTTAGAGATAAGATAGGTCCCCTTAAAAATAATTATGGGTATCTTACTGACAAAGAGAATGAAATGTGCTCTATTTTTAATAATTATTTTCTCTCGGTTTTCACTCAGGAAGACACTAATAATATCCCAAGAATTAGGTATTTTAGTGGGCCTGAAGAAGATAAATTATGTAGTATCACAGTCACTAGCGAAATGGTTATCAAACAGATAGACCGTTTGAAGCAAAATAAATCGCCAGGCCCTGATGAGCTTTTTTCAAGGGTTCTTAAGGAATGCAAAATTGAACTCTGTGAACCCTTAACTAACATTTTTAACCTATCTCTTCAAACAGGTGTAGTGTCTGATACGTGGAAGATGGCTAATGTAATTCCTATTTTTAAAGCAGGGGACAAGTCGTTACCATCAAATTACCGCCCAATAAGTCTAACTTCAATTGTAGGCAAATTATTAGAGTCGATTGTAGCTGATGGCATGGGAAGCCATCTCGATGGGCATGGTTTGATTAATGATGCTCAACATGGATTCACCGGGGGCCGTTCCTGCCTAACTAATTTATTAACTTTTTCAGTAAGGCTTTTGAGGCAGTTGATCATGATAAAGAATTCGATATTGTTTATTTGGATTTTAGTAAGGCTTTTGATAGAGTACCACATCAGAGACTGTTAAAGAAAGTGGCTGCTCACGGCATTGTAGGAAAAGTGTTTTCATGGATCGAGTCATGGCTCACCAATAGGAAGCAGAGGGTGTGCATTAATGGGGTTAAATCTGAGTGGGGATCTGTAACAAGTGGCGTTCCACAGGGATCGGTTTTGGGCCCGTTGTTGTTTATAATATATATAAATGACCTTGACGAGGGAATTACTAGTGATATGAGCAAATTCGCTGATGACACGAAGATAGGTAGGATAATCGATTCAGACGTAGATGTCACGGAACTTCAGGAGGATTTAGACAAACTCAATTCCTGGTCAGATAAATGGCAGATGCAGTTCAATGTAGATAAATGCAAAGTTCTAAAGCTCGGGAATGTTCATAACCCTAGCACCTACCAGCTTAATAATGTAGATGAATGGTTCAGAGAACCGACAAGTTGTTAAATTAGACACATATGCAACACTTGGGTATCTTTATTGAGAAAACGTTTCGCCACACAGTGGCTTCATCAGTCCAATACAAAAAAGAAAGTAGTAATAAAAGGAGGAGTTTGAGGTAATCAGTCCCTCGGCCTGGAGTCGATGTGTTCAGTCCATCAATCTTGAAGTAAATACAACATAAGGCAAATAGAAGTTGCTTATATACTGTAGACAAGGACTTACTTCGACTAGTGGTTGATACCACTATGACCTGCCTCCTCCTGCTTCATCTCACCTGTCTACAGTATATAAGCAACTTCTATTTGCCTTATGTTGTATTTACTTCAAGATTGATGGACTGAACACATCGACTCCAGGCCGAGGGACTGATTACCTCAAACTCCTCCTTTTATTACTACTTTCTTTTTTGTATTGGACTGATGAAGCCACTGTGTGGCGAAACGTTTTCTCAATAAAGATACCCAAGTGTTGCATATTTGTCTAATTTAACAGCTTAATAATGTTGAACTCAGCCGTACAGAATGCGAAAAGGATCTGGGGGTTATGGTAAGCAGCAACCTCAAACCAAGTCAGCAATGCCTAAGCGTAAGAAATAAAGCAAATAGATTACTGGGATTTATATCAAGAAGTGTAAGCAACAGAAGTCCAGCGGTTATATTACAGCTTTATACATCATTAGTAAGGCCTCACCTAGATTATGCAGCTCAGTTCTGGTCTCCATTTTACAGAATGGATATAAATTCGTTAGAAAACATTCAGCGACGAATGACAAAGTTAATTCATAGCATTAGAAATCTTCCGTATGAAGAAAGATTGAAGACCCTTAAATTACATTCAGTTGTAAGACGAAGAATGAGGGGAGACATGATCGAGGTATATAAGTGGAAGATGGGTATTAATAAGGGGGATATAAATAAGGTCTTGAGGATATCTCTCCAAGAGAGAACCCGCAATAATGGATTCAAATTAGATAAGTTTAGATTTAGAAAGGATATAGGAAAATATTGATTTGGAAATAGGGTAGTTGATGAGTGGAACAGTCTGCCTAGTAGGGTCATTGAAGCTATGACCTTGGGTAGTTTTAAATTTAGGTTGGATAAATTCATGAGTGAGAGGGGTTGGATTTGAGTGGGACTCGCACATGAATAAATAGAATTATCAAAGCTTATTTCTTGGGTAGCATTGAAAATTGGGTTGAGCAAATATTCTGTTAGTGGGACGGATTGTGAAGGACCTGCCTAGTATGGGCCAACAGGCCTGCTGCAGTGTTTCTCCTTTCTTATGTTCTTATACTGACTTATGTATTAATAATTTTCTTAAAAAGACCCAATACCTCTATAATAAGCACTGCCCGAAAAAAACTAAACAAATCACAACTAAAAGACTAAATAGTCCCTGGCTAACCCCCAGCATACTCAAGTCCATTAATATATATCACCTATATGAAAAACAGTACAGAATGGGACAAATATCAAGAGAACAAACAAAACGCTACTCATCAAACCTAACGAGTCTGATAAGAAGGTCAAAAAAACTGTACTATGAGAACAGATTACATAACTTAAAAGGATTCGTAGTAATCCTCCTGTTGAGAATCCTCAAGCCAAGAAAGGAACCAGGACAGTGGCTAAAACGCATGGGACAAAGTTAAGGATCAAGAGGACGGGTGGAGAGGTAGAAACAACGAAGACCCAGGAGAATGTTGTGGAAACATCGAACCCATTCTCCGTGCTACCCAATGAATGTGAGTCGACTTCTGGGAGCGTCACGACGAACGACACCAAGGAAGGTAAAAACATTGTTGTTAAATTAGACACATATGCAACACTTGGGTATCTTTATTGAGAAAACGTTTCGCCACACAGTGGCTTCATCAGTCCAATACAAAAAAGAAAGTAGTAATAAAAGGAGGAGTTTGAGGTAATCAGTCCCTCGGCCTGGAGTCGATGTGTTCAGTCCATCAATCTTGAAGTAAATACAACATAAGGCAAATAGAAGTTGCTTATATACTGTAGACAGGTGAGATGAAGCAGGAGGAGGCAGGTCATAGTGGTATCAACCACTAGTCGAAGTAAGTCCTTGTCCAAAGGTTTGGACAAATGTTGAAGAATCCCTTTGTATCAAGATCCCAAGAAGTTGCTGTGTCAGACAGGATGTAGATGAATGGTTCAGAGAACCGACAAGTTGTTAAATTAGACACATATGCAACACTTGGGTATCTTTATTGAGAAAACGTTTCGCCACACAGTGGCTTCATCAGTCCAATACAAAAAAAAAAAATACCCAAGTGTTGCATCGAGCTCCTCGGTGATCACCAATATCTTCCTCTCCCATTCCTTCTCCCTTCTAGAAATTTCCTCCTCCCACTGTTGCCTTCCCTGATCGGCAGAGGGAGAGAGAGGGAGGTAGAGAGATGGAGGAAGATAGAGATAGAGGGAGAGGGAGGAAGAGGGGGGTGGGAGAAAGAGAGGGAGGGAGAGGGGGAGTGAGAGAGAGGTAGGGAGAGGGAGAGGGAGGGATATGGAGGGGGAGATGGGGGAAGAGGGAGGTATAGAGAGGGGGTTTGTGTGTGAGGGAGAAGGGGAGGGAGATAGGGGGAGAGGGGGGTATAGAGAGGGAGAGGGGGGTATAGAGAGGGAGAGGGGGTGTGCGTTTGAGGGAGAAGGGAGGGAGAGAGTGGGGGATATAGGTTTTCAGAAAGTTTGGACTACTCTCCTAAATATTAGGCTAGAATATTGCTAGTACTAGAGAGGACAGCTAGAATATTGCTAAAACTAGAGAGGTAGGGAGAGGGAGAGGGGTAGGGAGAGGTAGGGAGAGGTAGGGAGAGGGAGGGGGAGGGATCGGGAGGGGGAGAGGGGGTATAGAGGTATAGATGTATAGAGAGTGGTAGAGGGAGGTTTAGAGGGGGGGAGGTATAGAGAGGGGGTGTGTGTGTGAAAGGGAGAAGGGGAGGTATAGAGAGGGAGGGAGAGAGGGGGAGAGCGGGGGGAGAGAGCAGGGGGGGAGATAGGTTTCAGAAGTTTGGACTACTCTCCTAATAATAATCTAGGATTTTGCTAGTACTAGTTGGCTACTCTCCTAATATTAATCTAGGATTTTGCTAGTACTAGTTCTATAACTGGATAGTGATACCAAAGGGTATAGAGGGTATAGAGAGAGTGTGTGCGTGTGTGTGAGTGTATGTGTGTGTGTGTGTGTGTGTGTGTGCGTGAGCGTGGGAGGATTACGGGGTTTGTAGGGAAATGGGTAGTGGTCTACTGGTCAATGCTAGGCCTAACTGAGTGTATGTGTGTACGTGTGTGAGTGTGCGCCTGTCCTCACTGTGTGTGCGTGTGTATGTTTACCTCTGGCTCACCGCGCCTGCACTCCGCCCACGTATTTGAATTTTCTTCCTACCTTACTTAGCTACAAAAACTAAAAAGAATACTACTTCCTATATAACTGATAAAAATATAATTGCTAATACAAGAACAGCTGTATGGTCTACTACACCCTGACTATTTCAAGCGTGTACGTGTGTGTGTGCGTCTTGGCACCTCTTCCACAGTGTTTATCTATTGTAATTCTAATTCTGTAATCTTACTAAGCACTGCTACTAATAGTTGCTACTTATAAACTGGCAATAATATTGTTGCTACTACACGAACAATTGTATGGTACTATGTCTATATCCTGACTACTTCAAGTGTATGTGTGTGTGGCGTGCGTACACGTGTGTACATTTGGTTGGTAGCCCTGCTCCCTGACTTGTCTTCCGAACTATGAACTATACTATGAATTCAGCTCCTACGAGCAGGGATTTGTCCCACAGCTTCAGCAACTCAGGGCCAGAAACCTGCAAACCTGCAAACCACAACTAGGATTTAGTACATTACATTCGATGTCTGCTGGGTCTGAATTGTCGTTATTCTCCTGGTGTGGCGCCCTGCTGGGTACTGCTGGGTACTGTACCTCTTCGTTTCTCTTCTATTGGGCTCACTTTATGCAAACACCGTATTGTTCACTGCTTGTCTTGCACTTATCTCCCTTACTTGGGTGCCTCCAGTAGATATGCTCCCCACTGCATTATAGTTCACTACGATAAATTCTCGACTTCCTGCTGTGTGGCAACCGCTGTTAGGCCTAACATGGTCTCCCCTCACTGGCACTGTCCACTATTTATTTTGTTTTTTTCCTCTAAGATCACTCGTATTTCCCTGCTTTCTGGTTATAACTGAGTATGACACTTTAGCCTATGCCCACGCCTGTTTGTTGCACTCGGATTCCCCCTAGGACCACCCAATACAACCCAATTCAGCGGAGCTCAAAACGCGCGTGACTGCTGTGACTCGCGTCTGTGTGTGTATTAGTGAACTGGTGTGTGGGTGGCATCCTGGGTGTTAGTGGACTGGTGAGGGTGGCATCCTGGGAGTACATGTACTTAAGAACATAAGAACATAAGAATGGAGGAACACTGCAGAAGGCCTACTGGCCCATACAAGGCAGGTCCTTATCAAAACCACCACTACCTAAGAAATTACTCCTGTACTCACGACACTAATCAAACCCAGCCCCTCCCACTCATATATTTGTCCAATCTCTTTTTAAAGCCACCCAAGGTCCTAGCCTCTATCACCCTAATCGGAAGATTGTTCCACGCATCTACAACTCTGTTCGAAAACCAGTACTTGCCTATGTCCTTTCTAAATCTAAATTTATCCAATTTAAATCCGTTATTTCTCGTTCTTACTTGGTTCGATATCCTCAGTATTTTATTAATATCTCCTTTGTTTATGCCCATCATCCACTTGTACACCTCGATGATATCTCCCCTCATTCTACGTCTCTCCAGAGAGTGGAGATTCAATGCTCTAAGTCTATCTTCATACGGGAGATTTCTTATACTGTAAATCATTTTAGTCATTCTTCTTTGTATGTTCTCCAATGAATCTATATCCATCCTGTAGTAAGGAGACCAAAACTGAGCTGCATAATCCAAATGAGGTCTCACTAGTGATGTATAGAGCTGTAAAATAACTTTTGGACTTCTGTTGCTTATACTTCTTGAAATAAATCCTAGTAATCTGTTAGCCTTATTGCGCACACTTAGGCACTGTTGTCTTGGCTTTAGATTTCTGCTTACCATGACTCCCAAGTCTTTTCACATTCTGTATGATCAAGCTCAACTTCACCTAGTTTATAAATTCGAGGGATATTTTCATTACCAACGACTAGCACCTTACACTTGTCCACATTGAACTTCATCTGCCACTTTTCAGACCAAGACATTAATTTATCCAAATCCTCCTGGAGTTCACTGGTATCCTCCTCAGAATGAATTATACGGCCTATTTTTGTATCATCAGCAAATTTACTCATGTCACTTGCAATTCCTTCATCAAGGTCATTAATGTAAATTATGAACAACAATGGGCCCAAAACTGATCCTTGTGGAACGCCACTAGTGACAAATCCCCATTCAGATTTGACCCCATTAATGGAAACTCTCTGCTTTCTATTGGTAAGCCATGCCTCTATCCATGCTAGAACTTTACCTCCTATACCATGAGCTGCCACCTTTCTTAAGAGTCTCTTGTGAGGTACTCTATCGAAGGCCTTACTGAAATCCAAGTAAACTATATCATATTCTTTATCACTGTCTACTGCCTCAAATGTTTTATTGAAAACGTCAGTAAATTTGTCAGGCAGGAACGACCTCTCGTAAACCCATGCTGAGATTCATTAATCAAATTATGTTCTTCAAGGTGACTTCTGATAATATCAGCTATAATTGATTCTAATAATTTGCCTACTATAGACGTGAGGCTTATTGGACGGTAATTTGATGGAATGGACTTATCCCCTGATTTGAATATAGGAACTACATTAGCTATCTTCCACATCTCTGGCACAACACCAGTTAGGATGGACGTATTAAACACATTCGTTAATGGCTGACTAAGTTCCATTTTGCATTCTTTAAGTACCCTGGAAAACAACTCGTCGGGTCCCGGGGACTTATTTTGCTTCAGTTTATCTATCTGTTTGATAACCATGTCCCTCGTGACAGTAATATTAGTTAATTTGAATTCTTCAGGAACTGAATAATTGTTAATTTCTGGAATCTCATTTACGTCTTCTTGTGTAAAGACTGACAAAAAATAGTCATTAAATAGAGAACACTTGTATTGTTGTTGTGGGGAATTATGATACTACGTGTATGGGCTTCACCAACACTCACATACAAATACGTAATCTCCATGGGAGGTGAGCGCCAATATATTTTACTGCAGTTACCCCCGTGAGGCGTGTGAGAAAACTTAACGCACTCCTGGTTAAGTCAAGGGTTCCCTTCGATATTTCACACGCTCTAGACCACATCTATCCTAGACCAGGAGGAGGAGGAGGTGGTGTTGATTCGCCGGGAATTCTCCCGGCCCGGGTCTTTACCAGATGGCGACCCGGCACCGGCTCCCTGTCGTGGGAGTATCAGAGACCTATGTCTCCCATAGGAGGAGGTGCAAGTACCCCCTCATCGTTGGGACCAACTGTTCCAGGGCCTAGCCACATTCCCCACCCATAAGATAAGATTTCTTCGGATTTTTAACCCCGGAGGGTTAGCCACCCAGGATAACCCAAGAAAGTCAGTGCGTCATCTAGGACTGTCTGTCTTATTTCCATTGGGGTCCTTAATCTTGTCCCCCAAGATGCGACCCACACCAGTCGACTAACAACCCAGGTACCTATTTGCTGCTAGGTGAACATGACAACAGGTGTAAGGAAGTACGTCGAAATGTTTCTACCCGCCGGGAATCGAACCCGGGCTCTTAGGGAGAAGCTAGGCCTCTGGCCTGCCATCTTCCCCGCCCCAGGGAGGCTGACGGGAAGGGCAGTCGTGCGAGCTGTAGATGGTAGCAAGCTCCAGCTCTGTCACCTACCCTGCCCTAGAAGGGCTGGGCATGGTGTCGACCTCGTCCTAGACCAGTTTTATAAATTGAAGCAGATAACACCAATAGGTACGGTGTTATTATTGGTTGTGGACTGTATGAGAAATAAGCCCGGATCTGCTGCTTGCAGGAGCACCTTCGACCCTCCCTAAGAGGTCCAAGAGGTCAGCGACTCCGCTAGCAGCCCGAGGGAGAGCTGCCCTGGGGACGTGTCAACGTCCTGGTGGACACCAGTTTGATTGCAGATCCCAGGCCCTCACTGTCTGCTGGGAGGGGCTGTTGGTTGTTCCCACCTGGAGCCCTCCGGGTACCCAGACATCCACTGTGCGCACGGATGTTGAAGCTTGAGGAACTTAGTGCACACTGCCAGAGGCACACCTGACAGCTGCCTCATAGTCGAACTCCACGGAGCTGTCCCTGCAGTGGAAGTTCCCATGAGCCCGGCACATCCTGGGCTGGGAGGGGAAAAGTATCCTCTACAGTTGGGGTGGCGCTGAGAGTTGGGTGGGTGAGGCGCAGGGGTGAGGGGTTATGAGAGGGTCACTGTTTACTACACACGGGGCAGCCCGGGGTGGGGGGTGAGGGGCACTTCCCTACACACTGTTTGCACACTGTTGTTTACACTGTCCTGCCTACAACAAACACAACATTTATTTGTTTCCCAAGCACATCTTAAAAGATATGGGCATGTGATTCCCCAAAATCAGTGTTCCCTTCATCTTCACTTACACACCCCGCCCCCTCCCCACCGGCGGCTTGGGGGAGGAGGCACTGCCAGTATCAGGGCTTCGACCAAATCGAGTCAATTATTAACACCACCTAGGCCATTGGATTTACTCTCAGGCCTACTGCACCAAGACTCCTCATGCCATGTCACTCGCTATTTAACTCCCTATTATAGTGGTTTCTGGACTTGATGTCCCACATTATACATGGACAACAGTTACAACACT
The DNA here is from genome assembly GCA_009830355.1 of Cherax destructor. Classification (NCBI taxonomy): domain Eukaryota; kingdom Metazoa; phylum Arthropoda; class Malacostraca; order Decapoda; family Parastacidae; genus Cherax; species Cherax destructor. Next base: position 7,046 of record WNWK01038228.1, on the reverse strand, counting down.
TCCTATTGTGAAGTGAGGCCGCTAATCACGGTTTAGCCGTCGAAAACGCCAAATTCCTGGCTCCATTCTTAGCCAGATACCCAAGCTATTATGGCTATACCCACGAGACTCTCCCGCCTACCGACTCCACCCTCGCCGATACCCACTTGACTAGGCATCTCACTCATGCGCAATTCTCCCTCGGCCTTTGCGCTGCTGTGATTGTCTGTTGGCTCTCTTCTATACTCCGTTAAATGATAAACCAACAGAAGCACATTAATGATATCTATTCATATTGGAAAGTATTTCGAGTACAACTTTCGGAAAATACCCATATTTTCCACAGTTGTTGTTGTTGTAGATTCGCCGGTACTCTCTCGGTCCGGATTTTTTCTAGATGGTGACCCGGCCTTGGCTCCCTGTCTTGTGAGTGTCTGAAACCTGTCTCCTATGGGAGGAGGTACAAGTACCTTTTCATCTTCTGGGACCAACTGTCCTCAGGTCTAGCCACATTCCCTGCCCTCACGGGGCTCGTAGGGAGAAGCTAGGCCTCTGGTCTGCCATCTTCCCCGCCCCAGAGGGGCTCGCAGGGAGAAGCTAGGCCTCTCTGGTCCGCCAATAGCAGTCTTGGGAGCTGCAGGTAGTAGCACGCTCCGGCACCTTCCCCACGCTAGGAGGGCTCGTGGGAGTGTTCCCCACCCTAGGTGGGCCCGTGGGAGTGGTGTCTATTATATAAATAAATATATTATTATTATTACATATAACAACAACTTTGTACAGTCTTTTAAAACATATTTGAGGTAAATTCAAAACAAACTTAATTTTAATAATAAAAGGTAAATAACTTGGCATGTATTATTGTACAATAACTCTCAGTGTTATCTATAATAAAACCAGCTTCTTCTTCTTCTTCGTGATTCGCTGGTATTCACCGGCCCGGGCCTTTTCCAAGTGGTGGCCCGGCCTTGGCTCCCTTTCTCGGGAGAATCTCAGACTAACGTCTACCATGGGAGGAGGAGGTACAAGTACCTCCACATCGTTGGGACTAACTGTGCCAAGCCTAGCCACATTCCTCGCCCTCACGGGGCTCGTAGGGAAAAGCTAGGCCTCTCTTTGGTTTACCATCTTCCCAGCCCCAGGGAGGCTGATGGGAATGACAGTCTTGTGAGCTGCAGGTGGTAGCAAGCTCTGGCTCAGGCACCTACTCTGCCCTAGAAGGGCTGGGCATGGTGTCGATCAAAACCATCTATTGTAGCTTTGTTGACACTTCAAATTTTATGATAATTTGGAAATTATCTTAAATATGTGGGTTAAATGACTAAATAAAATAAAATATATTAGTTAGTCTTCAAAATATGTTTTTTTATATAGTTGAACATAAACAATAATATTTTCTTAAGTCTTCTCCTGTTTTGTATATGAGAATTATATAATATTTTAATAATCTTAAAGAATTTTTTAAAAAATAAATGTAAATTTTAAGTTCTACTTACGTTTATAAAAATATATATAATTTTACAAGGATTAAAAAACAATGATATAATATATTGTAGACACGCAAAATAGGTAATTTATTGCTTATATTAAAAAACTGTGGTTAAGATAAAATAACAATAGCACTGACGTTTACTTATTTTGGAAGCCTTAGGGTTATTAATATATTATTCATATTAAACTAAACATCATTAAAACCATACCACTGGTGGGGTTCGAACTCGCGGTCAGAGAGTCTCAAAACTACAAATGCAGGTGTAGATCAGTGGATGCTGGTGAAGATCAGTGGAAGCTGGTTAGTTACCATTTTGTCCTAGGCACATGTCAATTAGACACTAGGCCTGTTGTATGTATGTGTTTGTGTATGTGTATGTAAGGAAACACTTCGAAATGTTTCTGCCCCACCAGGAATTGAACCCGGCCCCTCCGTGCGTGAAGCAAGAGCTTTACCCGGTGTAGATCAGTGGATGCTGGGGTAGATCAGTGGATGCTGGGATAGATCAATGACTGCTTTGGTAGATCAGTGGAAGCTGGGTTAGATTAGTGGATGGTGGGGTAGATCAGTGGACGCTGGTGTAGATTAGTGGATGCTGGGAAAGATCAGTCAATGCTGGGGTACATCAGTGGATCAACATGAGTGTTAGTGGACTGGTGTGGATTGCATCCTCTGTGTTAATGGATTGGTGTGGGTCGCATCCTGGGTGTTAGTGCCCTGATGTGGGTGGCATCCTGGGTGTTAGTGGACTGGTGTGGGTGGTACGTTATAAAAGCGATCAGAAAAGCTAAACGGGACTACGAAATTAAAGTTGCTAGGAATTCAAAAACTAACCTGTACACGCGTCCGTCTTGTTCCGTGTTTTTTCGTGTTTTTCGCGGTCTCCTTTACGTGCTAGAACCTTAAAACTGTGCTAGTGATCTTATAAGGTACATCCCTCCAGTGCTCGCAACAAACCAGGCAGAAAACAGTTATACAGAGTCAAAAACAAGTGAATTAGTGTGCCAGAACATAGTGCCATAAAGCCAGAGGGGAACTTAAGTGCCGTGTGAAATAACAAAACAGAACGTTTATTTGTCAGAGGAAGGAAAGTCTCCCTGAAAATAGGGTGAAGATAGATCTGTATAGTGAATATATCAGTGGTGCCGTAGTATACAGATAAGTTAATAGATGTTAAAGTGAAAATAAAGGCGGAAGTGTAGGCCTAACGAGTTTCGTGTTTGAAATCAGTTGCCAGCGGCCGCCGGGTCCTTACCACGCACGTCCGGGTATTGATTGTGGAAAATATTGGTATTTTCCGAAAGTTGTAATTGATAAACTTTCCAATATGAACAGATATCCTTAATATACTGCTGGTAGCTTAACGTATGTGGGTATAAGCCAAGAACCATCATACCAGCGGGGAGGAAGCGGGAAGAGGCTGGGCAGAGAGGGGAGTAGTCAGTGAAAACCCAGCCTAGCGACGGTATCTCAGGTAATGGCTGAGGGAGTATGGAGATTATGCCCGCCAAACCGAACTTAATTACTCCCTTTCGTGATGTGGAGGAGTATCAACGTGGGCGCCGAGTATAAAGTGGGACAATCGGTCCAGGAGGCCCAGTAATAGGGCAGTAATTGTGAAATAATGAGTGCCGCCGGCTAGGGATGCTGTTATAGGCCTACTTTGAATTCCAGTGAAGCGACTATACGACAGGATAACGTCGTAAACCCTGATGCTGGGTGGTTTTCGTATTAGAAGAGACTGAAATATGTTCGATGAATATTGTGAAATGGTGAATATAGTGAAAGAGAGTTGTAAATAATCAGGGGGTGATTGTACCGGGCGGGTCTGGCGTGGGTACGCCATACCCCGACCGCCATATTGAATGTGGAGAAGATGAACTAACATTATCTCAACTCATCTACTCGAAATACAAGTATCGAGACGGTGAATGTGTATAAACTAGTGAAGCATTAAGCCAGGATATACATAGTGTGTAAAGTTATACATATAAACAGTAATAAGGTCGGAATAGTGAGAGGATCTGAATCGCTACCCCGACCCACCACATGTTAACTAACGCCCGGTCTCGTGGGCGTATAAGAGTTCAAGGAAATTAATATTCCTTGACTCGACGGGACAACCCTTACCATCACGATCGGACAAGACCGCAGGAGCAACTCACCTAAAGCTAAGTACTCTCTGTTTTAACCTTCTGTGTCGGCCGGCAAGATTGTTATAAATAGTAGATGTACTGTAGCTAGGTCAACGATCGACAGTGCACCGCTATGATGCTGTTAATTAGGTGAGTGAAGGTCATGTTAACTTAATTGTGTGTTCTCTACCTTTCCTTCTACTTGATCAGTCGCCTAATCCCCATACAGTCCACTTAAATTTAATCATACCATAATTATTAGTATTATCTACTCAGATTTATTTATACTGGTCCAGAACGTATTGTGGTGAGTGTGAGAATATCGAAGGGTCCCCTCGGGTGCGACCAGGAGTGGGTAAAATTTCTCACACACCTCGCGGGAGTGACTGCGGTAAAATTATACTAGTCGGTCATCTCTCCGGGAGATTGTTTGTTGCAAGTGGCGGTGTCCCAGATAGACTTATCTCCCACAATTCCCCACAGCGCCCGTTGGTCCGTCCTGAACAGGATGTGATTAGTGAATTAATCATTATTGAATTAATTATTTAATAAATAAGTGACTGATCGTAGGAAGTGAGTATAACTTTACATATACGTGTATCCTGGCTTAATGCCCCACTAGTTTATACACATTCACAGTCTCGATACTTGAATTTCGAGTAGATAACTTGCGATATGTTAGTTCATTTCAATCACATCCAATATGGCGGTCGGGGTATGGCGTACCTAAGCCAGACCCGGTCGATAATCAACCCTGATTATTTACAACTCGGTTTCACTATATTCACCATTTCCCACAGTTCATCGAATATATTACAGTCTCTTCTAATATGAACTCCCCAACATCAGGGTTACGACTTTATCCTGCCGTATGGTCATTTCACTCAGTTCAAATAGGCCTATGACCGCGTCACTGCCGGCGGCACCTTATCTCACAATTATTGTCCTATTACTGGACCTCCTGGACCGATTGTCCCACTTGATATTCCCCGTCACTGGATATTCCTCCACATTACGAAAGGAGGTAATTAAATCCGATTTGGTGGGCGGAATCTCCAAATTCGACAGGCCATCCCATCACCTGATCTGGTCGGTAGGCTCCCAGTTCACTCTCCGCCTATTCCCCTCTATGCCGCCTCCCTGCCCAGCTGACCAGGCATCTCCCCATGCGTGTTAATTCGTTGGTTCCTTTCAGTTAATGTTAAGCCAACAGCAACACAGCAATGATATCTATTCATATTGGAAAGTTTATCAATTACAACTTTCGGAAAATACCAATATTTTCCACATATAGAGTACACAGAGTTAATAAATTGTATGGTGGACAGTAATTAGCCCAAATAATTGCTAGCCCAGGCGTGGCTACGATTTGGGCAAGAGTAAGGTTTGATAATCACCTGATTAAAAGATTTACTTAATTGTACCATCAGTGGTTATTAATTCTATAACTATGGCTGGACCCGATGAAGCTGCTGGGAGTGGCAAGCCCAGCGATGTTAAAGCAAAGAAAGCCTCGTTACAAGCTCGTAAGAGTCATGTTACAAAGGCACTCAATAAGTGCACGGAGTTCATGGATCAAGATACAGTGGACCCCGATGAATTAAAATTGTATTTAGACTCCTTAGATAGTAGATATGAGTCATACAAGTTGTGGTTAAAGGAATATGAAAAGGACCTTATGGAGAATTGTACAGATGATGAGGAAATAGAAACACTGTTTGAGCAATATTGTGAAGTGGAGGAACATATTCTGTCCTGTAAAACTAGGGCTTTGCACAGTGCAAAGAGTGTAGATAACTTAGTGGGCCAGCCTCGCACAGTAAATAAGATGTCCCTCCCCAAACTCCCAGAGGTACAATTGCTGTCGTTCCAGCCAGGAGACAGCTGGGAGGAATTTTGGTCCATTTTTAAGGCAATGGTACATGATAGAAATGATCTTGAACCTGTTAATAAGTTGATTTATTTAAAGGGACAATTGAGGGAAGATGCCCTCATTCTCATTCAGGCCTTCCCCAATATAAACGACTCTTATACAGAAGCTGTTAGTCTGTTAAAGAGTACCTATGGTAATACGGAACAGCGTAGACTGGATCTAATAACTGCGCTGGTTAAATTGAAAACTCCAGAGCACAACTATAAAAGTTTGCAACAATTTCGGATTAAACTAGAGAGCACTCTCAAAATCCTGAATAATAAACATGATCTGGAGGAATCAGATTGGTTATTGAGTGGGATGATACAACCTCAATTGAACCATAAGACGATAGAGTGGTTATCTAACAAGTACCATAAAGGTTACTTTGGGTTGGAGGAAATTCAGTTCAGTTCAGACTCTCAGGTAAGGACCCACTAGGGGCGAGGGGGAAGTGGGGACAGAAGAAGAATAGCCGGTGAGAGGAAGAGCTGAAGTAGAAGAGAAAGAGTCAGGACTAAACCCAACAGTCTAACTACATTACTTTGGAGGAAATAAGGATAGGCTTGCAAGAATTAATTGTTCAACTGCAGACTAGCCAGCCCACTACCTTTAAGAATACCGGTCATAGTGACGTTGAGTCATCAACTAAGTTCCACAAAGGGAAAAATTATCCCAATGGTAATAGTTACAACCCAACCACTAAAAAGGGTTATGTTGGCACATATCAAGTGACAGGGACCAGTAATAGTGGTTCGTCACGACAAGACAGAAAGAACAAACACCCCAATAAGGGTAACCGGGGGTAAGCTGTCGAGCCAAGAGAATAGAAATTGTCTCTTCTGTAATGAAACCCATCTCTCTAAACTCTGTTACCTATAATTTTGGGATGCGAAAGTGAAAGATTGGATGAGCTGGACCGGTGGATTCGATGTCTTGGTAATCATAATGTGAGGATTGCCAGACCAAACTGAATACTTGTCACCAATGCAATAATGGCAAGCACCACATAGTGATGTGTAAGAGCGGGTGTAATCCTAGTAATGGTAAGGATAATCACCCCGACACTACAGTGGCCACGTAAAACTTGCAGCTAACGTTCGTAATGGTTTAGCTGAAGTAGCACTACCTGTGTTGGACATGACAGTTAAAGATAAATGGCGTAACCAAGACTGTAACAGCGTTTTGATCAGGGGTCCAACGTACTTTCATAAAGCCCAGTTGCCTTAACGGGATGAAAAAACGAAGGGGGATCCCCACCATTAAAATTATCAGGTTTTCTCTCAGATAAACGGGCCCAATCATATGACTCGGTTTATAAACGTGGTCTGGGCAGAGAGAAGACCAAGTTAATGCAGTAGTCTGGATAGACTACCGGAGAAGGTCTCCACTGTGGTCTTAATGCCACCAAGCAGAACTCTCACAGAATAATGTGAAACTGGCACCATCTGTGGTCAATAATGATCGGTGGGGCCCCAAAAGGAGTATCAGACATTGACAGGGATATAAGTCCAGTGCTGTGTCTTCCTTT
>WNWK01038227.1:0-18055 GCA_009830355.1 Cherax destructor | reverse complement strand
ATGATGTCGTCCAGGCGGCTAACAATATCCTTCATCCCAGCCCAGGATAACACACCCTCTGCCTCCTATTCCTATCCTTAAGACAAAATTCCCTATCCATAAACTTAATCTGACTATCCCCAACTAAAACAATGTTCTTACCTCGACTGGCGGGTGTGCATGACGTTCTCGACGGTCTTTGTAGAGATGGTCTTCGCTGGGATGTCTTCACATTCGTCTGATAACAAGGAGAAAAAGTTGCTGGTTTTCACAGCAGTCTCCTGGACCTTCTTCAACTTCAGCTTCGTCCCTTCAGATTCGACTAGCATCCATTCGTTGGTCTGATCTCGGCGCTTGTTCGGGGATAATCCTTGCTATACCCTTCAAGCGTTGAATCTCTCTTCTAGCTTCCGTTAATTCCGCCTTCATTTGGAGATATAGCTGCTCGTAGTCGAGGAAACCATCATCCAATCTCAGGTAGCTAATAACGGAAGCACGCAAACTGGTTCAGTCCACGAAAGTACACAAGACACGTCTTCACTGAGCTAAGAACAGGTCACCACTGAGCTAAGAACAGGTCACCACTGAGCTAAGGGAACAGGTCACCACTGAGCTAAGGAACAGGTCACCACTGAGCTAAGGAACAGGTCACCACTGAGCTAAGCAACAGGTCACCACTGAGCTAAGCAACAGGTCACCACTGAGCTAAGGAAACAGGTCACCACTGAGCTAAAGAACAGGTCACCACTTCTAACTTATATTTTTATTGTCATTCAGGCTGATGTTATTTGCGTGTAATTATTCATTCACAATCAACTCACAACAGTTTTCATATATGGTGTTACTACTATGAGATATAAGGCCACACTGTGGCATAAATTAATAGTTTGCGACCACTGTCAGTCTCAGAGTTTCTTGTGAGTTACCAGACCCGGCCACCTGGAGGCCAGTGGTGCATCTTTACGGTCCACTCACCCACTTACTCTATGAGGAGAACCTCTTTCTCTTCTGAACGGCGTCAATACGTAATGGTTAATGTAACTTACGGACAGGATATTACCCATTAAGTCTAGACTGTGTGCTGGCAAACTTGTCACTATAGTAAATTAGTTAAACCATTTGGATTCATTGGGATCAGTTCCATAACTAAAGTATAACTCTTCTGATATACTTAGACAACGATGAGAGATGTCACTTAGACAGCGAAGAGTGATGTCACTTAATCTTAGATAACGATGAGTGATGTCACTATGAGTCTTAGAAAGTGATGTGTGATGTCACTGAGTCTTAGAAAATGTGTGATGTCACTGTGAGTCTTAGATAAGGATGTGATGTTACTATGGGTCTTAGACGAAGATGTGTGATGTCACTTATGTTTGAACAAAGAACACTGTATACAGCTTATCAGCTTACCATGATAAAGCTCTGTAAACATAAGTTATTAATTATATAATAATAATAAATAATAATAATAATAATAATCTCATATTTCTACAGGTACACAGGTACATGATACATCTATTACAAACCTAGCTGACATTAATGACATACTATATAGAAACACATACTGTTAAGAATACCCAGGTACCTACTTACTGCTAGGTGAACAGGAGCAGGTGAAACTAATAATATGTATTATATAATTATATACATATTTTTTATTATTATGATTAATATTAGTACTAGTAGTTGCTGTAGTAGTAGTAGAAGTTGTAGTAGTAGTAAAAACAGTAGTCGTAGTAGTATGTGTAGTATAGGGCAAAAGTTTGCGACCACTGTCAGAGTTATCTCTGAGTTACCAGACCCTGCCACGTGGAGGCCAGTGGTTCGTCTTTAAGGTCCACCCAGTCACTTACTGTGTTTTTGAAGCTTTCCCCAGGTTCATGTGTCCGGGAGTCCATCTGTGTCCCCTCAGATATTCTCCTTCCCCCTTCCCATCCTACACTCTTGCATCTAAGCCTTCACAGGTTCATGTGTCCGGGAGTCCATCTGTGTCCCCTCAGATATTCTCCTTCCCCACTTCCCATCCTATACTCAGTATTCTCAACTCTTGCATCTAAACCTTCCCCAGGTTCATGTGTCTAGGAATCCATCCGTGGCCCCGGATGCTTCTATTCCACTGAAGTTCTGGAAATTCTTTCGATATTTTTGATGCCTCACCCAGTCCCACCCCCAGAGGTCAGCAAGTCCCACCCCAGGTCCGTTGTTCCAGGTACACACCTTTCACCACTTCCCTGAGGTCAGCAGTCCCCCCAGGTCCGTGGTTCCAGGTACACACCTTTCACCACTTCCCTGAGGTCAGCGAGTCCCACCCAGGTCCGTGGTTCCAAGTGTTCATCCATACACCTTCACCACTTCCCTGAGGTCAGCAGTCCCACCCCAGGTCCGTGGTTCCAAGTGTTCATCCATACACCCTTCACCACTTCCCTGAGGTCAGCGGTCCCACCCAGGTCCGTGGTTCCAAGTGTTCATCCATACACCTTCACCACGTCCCTGAGGTCAGCAATCCCACCCCAGGTCCGTGGTTCCAAGTGTTCATCCATACACCCTTCACCACTTCCCTGAGGTCAGCAATCCCACCCCAGGTCCGTGGTTCCAAGTGTTCATCCATACACCTTTCACCACTTCCCTGAGGTCAGCAGTCCCACCCCGGTCCGTGGTTCAAGTGTTCATATATACACCCTTCACCACTTCCCGAGGTCAGCGTTTTAGCCACCCTTGAAGCACTGTCCATATATGATATTACTACACAAGTGTATTAATATCAGTATACGAAAAGTATACTGGTATACCGCCCAATAAGTCTAACATCAATTGTAGGCAAATTACTAGAGTCGATTATAGCTGATAACATAAGAAGCCATCTCGATAGGCATAATTTGATTAATGATACTCAGCATGGATTCACTAGGGGCCGTTCATGCCTAACTAATTTATTTACTTTTTTCAGTAAGGCTTTTGAGGCAGTTGATCATGATAAAGAATTCGATATTGTTTATTTGGATTTTAGTAAGGCTTTTGATAGAGTACCACATCAGAGACTGTTAAAGAAAGTGGCTGCTCATGGCATTGGGGGAAAAGTGTTGTCATGGATCGAGTCATGGCTCACTAATAGGAAGCAGAGGGTGTGCATAAATGGGGTTAAATCGGAGTGGGGATCTGTAACAAGTGGCGTTCCTCAGGGATCGGTTTTGGGCCCGTTGTTGTTTATAATATATATAAATGACCTTGACGAGGGAATTTCTAGTGATATGAGCAAATTCGCTGATGACACGAAGATAGGTAGGATAATCGATTCAGACGTAGATGTCAGTGAACTACAGGAGGATTTAGACAAACTCAATTCCTGGTCGAAAAATGGCAGATGCAGTTCAATGTAGATAAATGCAAAGTTCTAAAGCTCGGGAGTGTCCATAACCCAAGCACTTATAAGTTAAATAACGTAGAACTTAGCCATACAGATTGCGAGAAGGACTTGGGGGTGATGGTAAGCAGCAACCTTAAACCAAGACAGCAATGCCTAAGCGTACGTAATAAGGCAAATAGATTACTGGGATTTATATCAAGTGTTAGCAACAGAAGTCCAGAGGTTATATTACAGCTTTAAACATCATTGGTAAGGCCTCACCTAGATTACGCAGCTCAGTTCTGGTCTCCATATTACAGAATGGACATAAATTCGTTAGAAAACATTCAGCGTAGAATGACTAAATTAATACATAGCATTAGAAATCTTCCTTACGAAGAAAGATTAAGGACCCTTAAATTACATTCACTAGTAAGACGTAGAATGAGGGAGACATGATCGAGGTATACAAGTGGAAAATGGGTATTAACAAAGGGGATATAAATAAGGTCTTGAGGGTATCTCCCCAGAGAGAACCCGCAATAATGATTCAAGTTAGATAAGTTTAGATTTAGAAAGGATATAGAAAAGTATTGGTTTGGAAATAGGGTAGTTGATGAGTGGAACAGTCTGCCTAGTAGGGTTATTGAAGCAAGGACCTTGGGTAGTTTTAAATTTAGGTTGGATAAATTCATGAGTGAAAGGGGTTGGATTTGAGTGGGAATTGCACATGAGTAAATAAAATTATCAAAGCTTATTTCTTGGGTAGCATTGAAAATTAGGTTGAACAAATATTCTGTTAGTGGGATGGAATGTGAAGGACCTGTCTAGTATGGGCCAACAGGCCTGCTGCAGTGTTCCTCCTTTCTTATGTTCTTATGTTCTTATAACATCCACCTGGACAGACCCGAACGTCGACTACCTGAGACAAGAGAGATCTCTATCCCAGTTAGCCCACCAAGGAGTGGCCACTCAATGAATATTTTGAACATATATTTATATTTAATATTGTACCTATGTCAGTGATTAGTTTGTTCAATTATTTAGTTGTGTAAGTGTATTTGTGAACGTTTTTATGTGCGTAGATTAGTGTCGGTGTGTGAACCTTTGTGTTCCCTGTATGGTAACTGAAATTAATTGTTATCAGTTATCTTTTTCTTTGTTACTGATATTCTTTATTTTCATAGTACGCTAAGGTTCACAAGCGCGCACTCTCCTATACACTCAATTCTGTATTTCCACATACACATCCTACACACACACACACAACACATACAGACGCATGAATAAAACAACACACACACACAATCCTCTGTATCAAACATACACATGCATTTACTCAATAATCTATATAAAATCCTCTACTTTCAATATTACAAGTATATAAACACAAATACACACGCACCCACACCTCACACTTCTACGTCTACACTACACGCACAAATACACACATATGTACATATGTAAATCAAGTGTGCAAACACTGACACTCCTTCAGAAGCCAGTGACGTGTCAACCCAGACACCAACTGTAAGTTAATCAAATTGTCAAAGATTAACACAAGACTAATTATATTATTTGAGCTCCCTCACACAAAACTCTTAAGACTCACACAAGTATCTGGGTGTACAACTCACTAACACACTACACTGAGTTCCCACAGTATGTGTATATTGTCTCATCAAAGACTTCACACAATACACTGTAGAGATACAAAGACTAAGTCTTATAACACTATAGTTAATAAATTAGTTAGGCAGGAACGGCCCCTGGTGAATCCATGTTGAGTATCATTAATCAAATTATGCCTATCGAGATGGCTTCTTATGTTATCAGCTATAATCGACTCTAATAATTTGCCTACAATTGAAGTTAGACTTATTGGGCGGTAATTTGATGGTAACGACTTGTCCCCTGCTTTAAAAATAGGAATTACATTAGCCATCTTCCACGTATCAGACACTACACCTGTTTGAAGAGATAGGTTAAAAATGTTAGTTAAGGGTTCACAGAGTTCAATTTTGCATTCCTTAAGAACCCTTGAAAAAAGCTCATCAGGGCCTGGCGATTTATTTTGCTGCAAACGGTCTATCTGTTATAAACGTTTCCTCAATAAAGGTACCCAAGTGTTGCATATGTGTCTGAAGTAATAACGCCGGTTTAAATATATACATTATTTCATAAACTTTCCTTTAAGGAAATTGTTCTCAATGTAAACATATTTGTGAAAAATGTCTTTTTTCAGGTGCATATTACAATTGCCGTTTCAAAAGATTACCTAATAGGTGAACAGAAGTGTAATTCTCTGTTTATAATCGTGTATAGAACAAAAGTTAGAGATAAGATAGGTCCCCTTAAAAATAATTATGGGTATCTTGGAAAAATAAACACATAAGCAGTATAATGTGATCCTTTATTGACAACGTTTCGCCCACGCAGTGGGCTTTATCGAGTCACAGACAGATCTACCTGGAAAATGAGCAACATGGAGATATATATAGGGTACAGTCAGGTGGAGAATGCTGGGTCAGGTGGAGAAAGCTGCATGTGAGTCTTAAAAAGTAGTGTGATAGTTAAAAACATAGTGTGACTTAAAGGACCTGCAGTGTACCATTCTTGAGTTCTAGGTGGGATAGCGTTGAAGAAGTTTCTTGGCAATAGGTTCAGCTATGTTGTAGAAGCCGTTGTTCTGGTTGAAGTTGTTGGATATACAGATGAGTGATGATTCTAGGATTCTTCGGTATTGCGTGTTGTCTTCTCTGGCGATGAGTCTTGCGTTTCTGTAGTTGATTAAATGGTTGTGTAAATTTCGGTGTTGAACACAGGCATTTCTTGAGTCGATAGATCTGCCTGCGTACTGGTGTTCTGAAATGCGTGTTTGTAGGTCTCTGGATGTTTCGCCAACGTATAATTTGCTGCAGCCATTACAAGGGATTGTGTATACCCTGCCGTGGATTGAAGCTTTTCCTGTCTGTTACTGGTAATGTCCTTAATGGTGGTGGATGTGGAGGTGGATACTCGGAATGAGGTCTTAGAAAAATGTTGGAAACTTGTTTGGAAATGGAGTTGGTGGGAAGGACTATGATCTCTTCTCAGCAGTGTCTTCTCTGGGTGGGTTGAAGATGGAAAATAAACACATAAGCAGTTAATGATCCTTATGACACGTTCGCCACGCAGTGCTTTATCGAGTCACGACAGATCTACCTGTCTGTGACTTCGATAAAGCCACTGCGTGGGCGAAACGTTGTCAATAAAGGATCACATTATACTGCTTATGTGTTTATTTTTCCATTGTGTCGGTATTTTATACCATTTATTTCCAGTGTGTTGAAGATGTTTAATGCCCGTCGTCTGCAGTCTCTAATGAAGTGACGAGGATAGTGAAGTTTGGAAAAAACTTGTTCAATGAGGGAGCATTCTTCTTCAAGGAACTCACTGCTGCAGATTCTGAGTGCGCGCAGGAATGTAATGGCTGCAGCAAATTATACGTTGGCGAAACATCCAGAGACCTACAAACACGCATTTCAGAACACCAGTACGCAGGCAGATCTGACGACTCAAGAAATGCCTGTGTTCAACACCGAAATTTACACAACCATTTAATCAACTACAGAAACGCAAGACTCATCGCCAGAGAAGACAACACGCAATACCGAAGAATCCTAGAATCATCACTCATCTGTATATCCAACAACTTCAACCAGAACAACGGCTTCTACAACATAGCTGAACCTATTGCCAAGAAACTTCTTCAACGCTATCCCACCTAGAACTCAAGAATGGTACACTGCAGGTCCTTTAAGTCACACTATGTTTTTAACTATCACACTACTTTTAAGACTCACATGCAGCTTTCTCCACCTGACCCAGCATTCTCCACCTGACTGTACCCTATATATATCTCCATGTTGCTCATTTTCCAGGTAGATCTGTCTGTGACTCGATAAAGCCCACTGCGTGGGCGAAACGTTGTCAATAAAGGATCACATTATACTGCTTATGTGTTTATTTTTCCATTGTGTCGGTATTTTATACCATTTATTTCTATGGGTATCTTACTGACAAAGAGAATGAAATGTGCTCTATTTTTAATAATTATTTTCTCTCGGTTTTCACTCAGGAAGACACTAATAATATCCCAAGAATTAGGTATTTTAGTGGGCCTGAAGAAGATAAATTATGTAGTATCACAGTCACTAGCGAAAAGGTTATCAAACAGATAGACCGTTTGAAGCAAAATAAATCGCCAGGCCCTGATGAGCTTTTTTCAAGGGTTCTTAAGGAATGCAAAATTGAACTCTGTGAACCCTTAACTAACATTTTTAACCTATCTCTTCAAACAGGTGTAGTGTCTGATACGTGGAAGATGGCTAATGTAATTCCTATTTTTAAAGCAGGGACAAGTCGTTACCATCAAATTACCGCCCAATAAGTCTAACTTCAATTGTAGGCAAATTATTAGAGTCGATTATAGCTGATAACATAAGAAGCCATCTCGATAGGCATAATTTGATTAATGATACTCAACATGGATTCACCAGGGGCCGTTCCTGCCTAACTAATTTATTAACTTTTTTCAGTAAGGCTTTTGAGGCAGTTGATCATGATAAAGAATTCGATATTGTTTATTTGGATTTTAGTAAGGCTTTTGATAGAGTACCACATCAGAGACTGTTAAAGAAAGTGGCTGCTCACGGCATTGGAGGAAAAGTGTTTTCATGGATCGAGTCATGGCTCACCAATAGGAAGCAGAGGGTGTGCATTATTGGGGTTAAATCTGAGTGGGGATCTGTAACAAGTGGCGTTCCACAGGGATCGGTTTTGGGCCCGTTGTTGTTTATAATATATATAAATGACCTTGACGAGGGAATTACTAGTGATATGAGCAAATTCGCTGATGACACGAAGATAGGTAGGATAATCGATTCAGACGTAGATGTCACGGAACTTCAGGAGGATTTAGACAAACTCAATTCCTGGTCAGAAAATGGCAGATGCAGTTCAATGTAGATAAATGCAAAGTTCTAAAGCTCGGGAATGTTCATAACCCTAGCACCTACCAGCTTATTAATGTTGAACTCAGCCGTACAGAATGCGAAAAGGATCTGGGGGTTATGGTAAGAGCAACCTCAAACCAAGTCAGCAATGCCAAAGCGTAAGAAATAAAGCAAATAGATTACTGGGATTTATATCAAGAAGTGTAAGCAACAGAAGTCCAGCGGTTATATTACAGCTTTATACATCATTAGTAAGGCCTCACCTAGATTATGCAGCTCAGTTCTGGTCTCCATTTAAGAATGGATATAAATTGTTAGAAAACATTCAGCGACGAATGACAAGTTAATTCATAGCATTAGAAATCTTCCTATGAAGAAAGATTGAAGACCCTTAAATTACATTCACTTGTAAGACAAGAATGAGGGGAGACATGATCGAGGTATATAAGTGGAAGATGGGTATTAATAAGGGGGATATAAATAAGGTCTTGGGATATCTTCCAAGAGAGAACCCGCAATAATGGATTCAAATTGAATAAGTTTAGATTTAAAAAGGGAATAGGAAAGTATTGGTTTGGAAATAGGGTAGTTGATGAGTGGAACAGTCTGCCTAGTAGGGTTATTAAGCTGGGACCTTTGGGTAGTTTCAAATTTAGGTTGATAAATTCATGAGTGAGGGGGGTTGGATTTGAGGGACTCGCGATGAGTGGGTAGAATTGTCAAAGCTTATTCTTGGGTAGCATTGAATGGATGTATGATAGTAAGGATAATTCAGTAATGGTCCCAGATTTTCGCTAGCAGATTATAATGGACTTAGAGAACACTTATCAACTGTGGACTGGGGTGAAGAAGAGAGGTATCAATATGACAGTTTTCTAACACTATACAGGCTGCCCAAAGAACATTTATCCCGTATAAAGAAATTAGATCAAGTAGAAATGACCCAAAATGGATGAATAATAGGCTCAAATATCTTTTAGGCAGAAGAAAGGAATTTATAGGCGCATAAAAGAGGTGACGGTCATCTTATAAATCAGTATACTGACATTAAGAGGTACGTTAAAAGGGAATAAGAAAAGCTAAAGGGGACTATGAAATTAAAGTTGCTAGGGATTCAAAAACTAACCCAAAATTTTTTTCCAGGTTTATAGAACAAAAGTTAGGATAAGATAGGTCCCCTTAAAAAATAATTTTGGGCATCTTACTGACAAGGAGAATGATATGTGCTCTATTTTTAATAATTATTTTCTCGGTTTTCACAAGGTAGACATTAATAATATCCCGAATTAATTTTTACAGAGGCACAGAAGAAGATAAATTATGTAATATCACAGTCACTAGCAAAATGATTATGAAACAGCTGGACCGACTGAAACAAAATAAATCGCCAGGTCCTGATGAGCTTTTTGCAAGGGTTCTAACGAATGCAAATGGAACTCTGTGAACCAATATCTAACATTTTTAATTTATCTCTTCAAACAGGTGTAGTGTCTGATATGTGAAGATGGCTAATGTAATTCCTATTTTTAAAGCAGGGGACAAGTCACTACCCAAACTCCCGCCCAATAAGCCTGACCTCAATTGAGGCAAATTATAGAGTCAATTATAGCTGATATTAAAAAGCCATCTAGATAACCATAATTTGATTAATGATCCCCAGCATGGATTCACGAGGGGCCTTTCCCCTGCCTATCTAATTTATTAACCTTCTTCATTAAAGCTTTTGAGCTGTTGATCACGATAAAGAATTTGAATTGTTTATTTAGACTTTAGTAAGGCTTTTGATAGGTACCGCACCGAGACGTTAAAGAAAGGGGCAGCTCATGGCATTGGGGGAAAAGTGCTGTCATGGATCGAGTCAGGCTCACCAATAGGGAAACAAAAGAGGCATAAATGGGGTTAAATCGAATGGGGGCTTGTAAAAAAGTGGTGTTCCCCAGGGATCAGTCTTAGGCCCATTGTTATTTATAATATATATCAATGACCTTGATGAGGGGTGGAAATAAATGGTATAAAAAAACCGACACAATGGAAAAAAAAACACATAAGCAGTATAATGTGATCCTTTATTGACAACGTTTCGCCCACGCAGTGGGCTTTATCGAGTCACAGACAGATCTACCTGGGAAAAAGAGCAACATAGAGATATATAGGGGGCAGTCAGGTGGAGAATGCTGGGTCAGATGGAGAAAGCTGCATGTGAGTCTTAAAGTAGTGTGAAAACAAGGGGACTTAAAGGACCTGCAGTGTACCATTCTTGAGTTCTAGGTGGATAGCGTTGAAGAAGTTTCTTGGCAATAGGTTCAGCTATGTTGTAGAAGCCGTTGTTCTGGTTAAAGTTGTTGGACATACAGATGAGTGATGATTCTAGGATTCTTCGGGATTGCTGGGTTTTCTTTCTGGCGATGAGTCTTGCGTTTTGAGTTGATTAAATGGTTGTGTAAATTTCGGTGTTGAACACAGGCATTTCTTGAGTCGTCAGATCTGCCTGCGTACTGGTGTTCTGAAATGCGTGTTTGTAGGTCTCTGGATGTTTCGCCAACGTATAATTTGCTGCAGCCATTACAAGGGATTGTGTATACCCCTGCCGGGATTGGGAAACTTCCCTGTACTGGTAAGCCAATGGTGGTGGATGTGGAGGTGGATACCGGAATGAGGTCTTAGAAAAATGTTGGAAACTTGTTTGGAAATGGAGTTGGTGGGGAAAGGGCTATGTATCTCTTTCAGCAGTGTCTTTTCTGGGTGTGTTGAAGATGTTTAATGCCCGTCGTCGCAGTCTCTAATGAAGTGACGAGGATAGTGAAAATTTTGAAAAAAATTTTTCAATGAGGGAGCATTCTTCTTCAAGGAACTCACTGCTGCAGATTCTGAGTGCGCGCAGGAAAAACCTATAATTACACCACGTTTAATTTTGTGTCGGGGAGTAGAAGTGGAGAAGATCGGTTGATTGGTAGGTTTTCGTCACTTTATTAGAGACTGCAGACGACGGGCATTAAACATCTTCAACACACCCAGAGAAGACACTGCTGAGAAGAGATACATAGTCCTTCCCACCAACTCCATTTCCAAACAAGTTTCCAACATTTTTCTAAGACCTCATTCCAGTATCCACCTCCACATCCACCACCATTAAGGACATTACCAGTAACAGACAGGAAAAGCTTCAACCACGGCAGGGGTATACACAATCCCTTGTAATGGCCGCAGCAAATTATACGTTGGCAAACATCCAGAGACCTACAAACACGCATTTCAGAACACCCAGTACGCAGGCAGATCTGACGACTCAAGAAATGCCTGGTTCAACACCGAAATTTACACAACCATTTAATCAACTACAGAAACGCAAGACTCATCGCCAGAGAAGACAACACGCAATACCGAAGAATCCTAGAATCATCACTCATCTGTATATCCAACAACTTCAACCAGAACAACGGCTTCTACAACATAGCTGAACCTATTGCCAAGAAACTTCTTAAACGCTATCCCACCTAGAACTCTGCAGGTCCTTTAAGTCACACTGTTTTCACACTACTTTTAAGACTCACATGCAGCTTTCTCCATCTGACCCAGCATTCTCCACCTGACTGTACCCTATATATATCTCTATGTTGCTCATTTTCCAGGTAGATCTGTCTGTGACTCGATAAAGCCCACTGCGTGGGCGAAACGTTGTCAATAAAGGATCACATTATACTGCTTATGTGTTTATTTTTCCATTGTGTCGGTATTTTATACCATTTATTTCCACCTCACAAGAGACTCTTAAGAAAGGTGGCAGCTCATGGTATATTAGATAAAGTTCTAGCATGGATAGAGGCATGGCTTACCAATAGAAAGCAGAGAGTTTCCATTAATGGGGTCAAATCTGAATGGGGATTTGTCACTAGTGGCGTTCCACAAGGATCAGTTTTGGGCCCATTGTTGTTCATAATTTACATTAATGACCTTGATGAAGGAATTGCAAGTGACATGAGTAAATTTGCTGATGATACAAAAATAGGCCGTATAATTCATTCTGAGGAGGATAACAGTGAACTCCAGGAGGATTTGGATAAATTAATGTCTTGGTCTGAAAAGTGGCAGATGAAGTTCAATGTGGACAAGTGTAAGGTGCTTGTCGTTTGTAATGAAAATATCCCTCGAATTTATAAACTAGGTGAAGTTGAGCTTGATCATACAGAATGTGAAAAAGACTTGGGAGTCATGGTAAGCAGAAATCTAAAGCCAAGACAACAGTGCCTAAGTGGGGCAATAGGCTAACAGATTACTAGATTTATTTCAAGAAGTATAAGCAACAGAAGTCCAAAAGTTATTTTACAGCTCTATACATCACTAGTGAGACCTCATTTGGATTATGCAGCTCAGTTTTGGTCTCCTTACTACAGGATGGATATAGATTCATTGGAGAACATACAAAGAAGAATGACTAAAATGATTTACAGTATAAGAAATCTCCCGTATGAAGATAAACTTAGAGCGTTGAATCTCCACTCTCGGGAGACGTAGAATGAGGAGATATCATCGAGGTGTACAAGTGGATGATGGGCATAAACAAAGGAGATATTAATAAAATACTGAGGATATCGAACCAAGTAAGAACGAGAAATAACGGATTTAAATTGGATAAATTTAGATTTAGAAAGGACATAGGCAAGTACTGGTTTTCGAACAGAGTTGTAGATGCGTGGAACAATCTTCCGAGTACTGTGATAGAGGCTAGGACCTTGGGTGGCTTTAAAAAGAGATTGGACAAATATATGAGTGGGAGGGGCTGGGTTTGATTTGTGTCGTGAGTACGGGAATAAATTTTTAGGTAGTGGTGGTTTTGATAAGGACCTGCCTTGTATGGGCCAGTAGGCCTTCTGCAGTGTTCCTCCATTCTTATGTTCTTATGTTCTTAAGAACATAAGAAAGGAGGAACACTGCAGCAGGCCTGTTGGCCCATACTAGGCAGGTCCTTCCAATCCATCCCACTAACAGAATATTTGCTCAACCCAACTTTTCAAAGCTACCCAAGAAATAAGCTTTGACAATTCTACCCACTCATGCGCGAGTCCCACTCAAATCCAACCCTCTCACTCATGAATTTATCCAACCTAAATTTGAAACTACCCAAGGTCCTAGCTTCAATAACCCTACTAGGCAGACTGTTCCACTCATCAACTACCCTATTTCCAAACCAATACTTTCCTATATCCTTTCTAAATCTAAACTTATCTAACTTGAATCTATTATTGCGGGTTCTCTCTTGGAGAGATATCCTCAAGACCTTATTTATATCCCCTTTGTTAATACCCATTTTCCACTTGTATACCTCGATCATGTCTCCCTCATTCTACGTCTTACAAGTGAATGTAATTTTAGGGTCTTCAATCTTTCTTCGTAAGGAAGATTTCTAATGCTATGTATTAATTTAGTCATTCTACGCTGAATGTTTTCTAACGAATTTATGTCCATTCTGTAATATGGAGACCAGAACTGAGCTGCGTAATCTAGGTGAGGTCTTACTAATGATGTATAAAGCTGTAATATAACCTCTGGACTTCTGTTGCTAACACTTCTTGATATAAATCCCAGTAATCTATTTGCCTTATTCGTACGCTTAGGCATTGCTGTCTTGGTTTAAGGTTGCTGCTTACCATCACCCCCAAGTCCTTCTCGCAATCTGTATGGCTAAGTTCTACGTTATTTAACTTATAAGTGCTTGGGTTATGGACACTCCCGAGCTTCAGAACCTTGCATTTATCTACATTGAACTGCATCTGCCACATTTCTGACCACGAATTAAGTTTGTCTAAATCTTCCTGAAGTTCTATGACATCTATGTTTGAATCAATTATCCTACCTATCTTCGTGTCGTCGGCGAATTTGCTCATATCACTAGTAATTCCCTCATCAAGGTCATTGATATATATTATAAATAACAATGGGCCTAAGACTGATCCCTGTGGAACACCACTTGTTACAAGTCCCCATTCGGATTTAACCCCATTTATGCACACTCTCTGCTTCCTATTGGTGAGCCATGACTCGATCCATGACAGCACTTTTCCCCAATGCCATGAGCTGCCACTTTCTTTAACAGTCTCTGGTGCGGTACTCATCAAAAGCCTTACTAAAGTCTAAATAAACAATATCGAATTCTTTATCGTGATCAACAGCCTCAAAAGCTTTACTGAAGAAGGTTAATAAATTAGATAGGCAGGAACGGCCCTCGTGAATCCATGCTGGGTATCATTAATCAAATTATGGTTATCTAGATGGCTTCTAATAATATCAGCTATAATTGACTCTAGTAATTTGCCTACAATTGAGGTCAGGCTTATTGGGCGGTAGTTTGACGGTAGTGACTTGTCCCCTGCTTTAAAAATAGGAATTACATTAGCCATCTTCCACATATCAGACACTACACCTGTTTGAAGAGATAAATTAAAAATGTTAGATATTGGTTCACAGAGTTCCATTTTGCATTCCTTAAGAACCCTTGCAAAAAGCTCATCAGGACCCGGCGATTTATTTTGTTTCAGTCGGTCCAGCTGTTTCATAATCATTTCGCTAGTGACTGTGATATTACATAATTTATCTTCTTCTGGGCCTCTGTAAAAATTAATTACTGGGATATTATTAATGTCTTCCTGTGTGAAAACCGAGAGAAAATAATTATTAAAAATAGAGCACATATCATTCTCCTTGTCAGTAAGATGCCCAAAGTTATTTTTAAGGGACCTATCTTATCCCTAACTTTTGTTCTATAAACCTGGAAAAAACTTTTTGGGTTAGTTATCGTGTCTTGTGGCCTTAACAAAGGGGATATAAATAAGGTCTTGAGGATATCTCTCCAAGAGAGAACCCGCAATAATGGATTCAAGTTAGATAAGTTTAGATTTAGAAAGGATATAGGAAAGTATTGGTTTGGAAATAGGGTAGTTGATGAGTGGAACAGTCTGCCTAGTAGGGTTATTGAAGCTAGGACCTTGGGTAGTTTCAAATTTAGGTTGGATAAATTCATGAGTGAGAGGGTTGGATTTGAGTGGGACTCAGCATGAGTGGGTAGAATTGTCAAAGCTTATTTCTTGGGTAGCATTGAAAATTGGATTGAGCAAATATTCTGTTAGTGGGACGGATTGTGAAGGACCTGCCTAGTATGGGCCAACAGGCCTGCTGCAGTGTTCCTCCTTTCTTATGTTCTTATGTTAAGGTTGACCAGGAGGCAGATACACCAAAATCGTTCAGATGTCTCCGTATCACGGGCAGTTCACCGGCACGCAATTCACGACTTCAGAGAAGCTTGTTAGATGGCTCCAAAATGTCTGAACAGTTACCAGGAGATAAGTCTAAAATCTATACTAGGAATGAAGTACAAACCAGCGTCTGTAGAGCATCTAGATATTTGCAAAAAATCCTTTCCCATCCATCTCTCTCCCCGGGGTACCAAGCCACGGCTGGACACTGGGAGAAAACGCTTGATTAAAATACTTCAAAGTGAAGGCCAAGAATATCTCAAGAGGAAAAGAATAATGCTAACGTGGAGTGCAGGGAGGGAGTAGGTGAAGCGAAGAGACAAAAGCCACCATTTCTGATGAAAGAAAAAAACGTTACAACAGTGAAGAACTAGGAATAAAGAGTAAAGAGGGAAGGTGACGATATACAGAAAATTTCAGTGTATTCCTTGACCAGATGACGTTCTTTTTCTTTTAATATATGGCGACCATGGAAAGGACTAACATGTGTGTGTGTGTGTTTGTGTGTGTGTGTGTGTTTAGGAGTGTTTACAATAACCTAGTGTTATTAATTTATCTCTTTCAAAGCTACCTGGAGATCAGTCATGTATGTTCTCAAGTAATATCATTCCTCATATTCTCAAACAGTAGACAACACGAGAATCCCTCGCAAGAAAGTGTTTTACAGACTATTTTTCTATTCAAAATGTCTTTACATTTTGAGGATGATCAAATTTTTACGGCATTAGCTTTTACACTTCAACCCGGTGGAGCATGAAATACAAGTCGTGCCTTCTATTTGCAACTGCCAGGGCATAAAATTGGCTCTTCAGTTGGATAATATCAGCTGTTTATTGCAAAAGACAAGAACGTGAGAGTCTCACAAATATTCGTATATATCCAACTCCTTTCCCGTCAATCGCTACCAGTGTCGAGCTGAGCCGTCAAAATCTAACCTCACTAAATTCTTTATTTGAATGAAATCCTTTTAAGTTAATTTTGTGTATTAAAGCTGGTGCAAAAACACGTTTATTACCTAGCTCAATAAACAGAGGTGACCGTCACTTATAGAGGAAGAAGAGTTAAGAGAATAGGCACTCTAATATTTATGATCACACATGATGTATGGAACTTGTCTCCAACACGTGTGTGTTTGTGTGTGTACTTACCTAGTTATAAGAACATAAGAACATAGAATGGAGGAACACTGCAGAAGGCCTACTGGCCCATACAAGGCAGGTCCTTATCAAAACCACCACTACCTAAGAATTTATTCCCGTACTCACGACACAAATCAAACCCAGCCCCTCCCACTCATATATTTGTTAAGTAAAAGGACACAAATGCAACTAATGTGACATTTTATTGTGGCAACGTTTCGCTCTCCAGGAGCTTTCTCAAGCCGTTACAAGCGTTACATGGACACAGGGCTATTATATACTCTCAAAGTGAGGTGAAATACTAGTGGTGGTCGAGGTAGTAGTGATAAGTAGTAGTAGTAGTAATACAATAAGGTAGAACAATCAATATGCACATGAGTAAAAGGTGATAAAACAAATACTTGGGTAGTATAACAATAGGTTAGACAAATATTTTATGCTGGAGGTTGAAATATAGAAGGCCTGTAGGAGTGTTCCACATCTACGATGTGCTTGTGTTGAATTAGCAGGAGAGACTATGTGATGGTATGGTTAACTGTTTTCAGAAGGATTCTTGCTAAGACTTCAGAGATGGTGAAGCTGCCTTTGTTTTGTTTAATTGTGTTAGAAACAGAGATAAGTGCTGATTCAAGGCATTTGCGTCTACGGAAATTAGTTTCTTTGATTACTAGTCGGGCGTCTTTGAATTTCATGAGATGATTGTTGGAATTTCGGTGTTGTACGCAGGCGTTGTTCAGGTTATCGTTTCTGCATGCATTAATGTGTTCATTGATGCGTGTTTCGAGTTTCTTGCTGTTTCTCCTACATAATTCTGTCGCAGCCTCCACAGGGTATAGTGTAGACCCCTGCGTTGACTGGTTCATGGTGCTTGGATTTAGTCCTGGTTAGATTCTTAATAGAAGTACTGGAAGCAATGGCGACTCTAGTGTTAGCTTGTGCAAATACTTTAGAAATGTTGGATGCAACCTGGCTGTTGGGAAGAACTATAACTTTGTTTGGAGTGGTGTTGACGCGTGGAGATTAATGATCTGAAGAGCTCTTTTCTTGCAATCTTTGATGAAAAGGAGGGAAAATGTAAATCAGTGAAGGTTTGGTGAATGTATGTACATTCCTCGTCAAGAAACTCAGGACTACAAATTCGGTAAGCTCTTAGGAAGAATCCGATGATGATGCCTCTTTGGTCTTAGTATCTTGACTGGAATAGAAGTGTGTGATTTCCGTAGACGCAAATGCCTTGAATCAGCACTTATCTCTGTTTCTAACACAATTAAACAAAACAAAGGCAGCTTCACCATCTCTGAAGTCTTAGCAAGAATCCTCCTGAAAACAGTTAACCATACCATCACA